>OW964840.1:20344658-20428983 GCA_943142095.1 Ophonus ardosiacus
CATCAATATTGTTTTATTGTGAAATAAATAAATGAATAGTAAAAACAGTTGTTAATCTGTCAAAACCTTATCGCTTCTTATCAAAATTCCCCATTTTTTCTTTTTAAACGTTTGTATTTCATTTAATTTCATCGATTTCGCAATATTTGACATGAAGCTAGCTATAAAAACGCGCGCGTACTTCGTTACTGTCAGTTGTGAACATCAGGTCTTGCCCTCGTGTTCACGAAGATGAATATAAGTTTTTCACAAATTTTCTTTATAAATAAATGTCAAATTGTTTCGAAAAATACCAGAAACTGTATAAAAAATAGTTTACCGTCTTGATTACGTGTTAATTTAGTGCTTAAATCGAATAAAGTTAAGAAAAGAGTGAGTGCTTGATTGCAAGAAAATGCCTAAAGGCAAACGGAAAAATAAAACAGGTACGAATAATTTTTACTCTTTTATTTTATCATAAACATATTCTCCAATCTTTTCTGATCATTTTCATGTATAAATTATGTAGTTTTCGATAAAATATTGTCTAGAAATGTGTAAAAAAATTCACATATGTCAAGAATTTTACTTTCGATTTTATAAATAACCTAATTTTTTAAGCTCAAAATATGTTGGTACTTATATAGAGCAAGGTCATATATTACCAAATTAACAATAAATATATAAAAATGTTATTGTTTATTACGTAATTATTAATAATTTTGCTCAAGGACACGGTTATCAATTTTCTTTTGTACAAAAAAAATCTGATGTGGCTAGCACATAACCTCCCGCTAAATTTCTTTGCGTAACTCCTCAACGGTGTAAAATATCAGCGTAATTGTTACATTTTTGGATTTTTGAGGGTTTTTTACGTATATTAACATCAAAATTATTAATTATTTTTGGGTATGGACAATAGAAAATGGATGACTTTTTTACAAAATTGACAAAATACCAAATTTTATATAATAATGTATTTTATGTATTTCTAAATTTGTTTTAATAAGTTTTATGATGTATATTTATGAAATCGACTGTCTAGAGTTCATTTTTACATAAATTAATGCTTTATCTCTAATAATAATTGAGATATACACTTGTTTTTATCAGTAATTCTGGAGAGGAAATTACCAAATTTTGTCTATGTTTTATATATATATTTATAAACACTTATTAAGTTATTTTATGATGTATATTTATGAAATCGACTGTCCAAAGTTCATTTTTGCATAAATTGACAATCTATCTCTAATAATTATTGAGATATACACTGTTTTTTATCACTAATTCTAGCTTTAAAATTACCAAATTTTGTCTATGTTTTTTGTGTAATTATGAACACTTTTTAAGTTGTTTTATGATGTATATTTATGAAATCGTCTGTCCAAAGTTCATTTTTACATAAATTGACAATCTATCTCTAATAATTATTGAGATTATACAATGTTTTTTATGATTAATTCTGGCTTTAAAATTACCAAATTTTGTCTATGTTTTATATATATTTCTAAACAATTTTAAAGTTGTTTTATGATGTATATTTATGAAATCGACTGTCCAAAGTTCATTTTTGCATAAATTGACAATCTATCTCTAATAATTATTGAGATATACACTGTTTTTTATCACTAATTCTAGCTTTAAAATTACCAAATTTTGTCTATGTTTTATATATATATTTATAAACACTTATTAAGTTATTTTATGATGTATATTTATGAAATCGACTGTCCAAAGTTCATTTTTACATAAATTGATAATCTATCTCTAATAATTATTGAGATATACACTGTTTTTTTTATCATTAATTCTGGCTTTAAAATTGCAAAATTTTTATTATGTTTTATATGTATTTCTAAACAATTTTAAAGTTATTTTATGATGTATATTTATGAAATCGACTGTCCAAAGTTCATTTTTACATAAATTGATAATCTATCTCTAATAATTATTGAGATATATACAGTTTTTTATCACTAATTCCGGCTTTAAAATTACCAAATTTTGTCTCCATTTTATATATATTTCTAAACACTTTTTAAGTTATTTTATGATGTATATTTATAAAATCAACTATCCAGAGTTCATTTTTACACAAATCAACCCTCTATCTCAAAAAATAATTGAGATATACACTGTTTTCTCACTAGAACGCGCTCCGCGTTCCGAACAGCAAACCGACGACTCAGATTCAACATTTGACGCCGCTAGCGTTATTAGTGGGTTATCAGAAACCCACAGCACTGTCGAAGAGGGTTCCAGTGATGTTGAGGACCCAACCGTTGAACAAGAAGAGCGATTATTAGAAGCGATCGATGGTTTAACTCAAAAAAGCGCCCAAGGGCGGACGCAATGTTTCGAAGCCATTTCGAAAAGTTTGGTTAGGAAATTTGTCCCGGAATTTGTGTTTGACAGGTTGGTACTTGTTTATAGCTAACCTAACCTAACTTTGATGTACAAATTATCCCTCAGGCGTCTTACACTTCTTGATAGCATTGAACGATCTTTAAAACGTTCTGCTTTGGAGTTATCGTCTGCTGCAGGGCTCCTCCCCCTTTTATGCGTTCAGTTAGGGTCGGGCGAGGCTTCGGAGGCTTTATACCAGGCGTTACGCCCCAATTTAATAGCATTAACAGCAGATACTACCGCAGGCCCGGTTGCGAGATCTCGTTGTTGTATTTCTTTGTCTCTAGCGGCATTTTTAGCCAGCGGAGCCCTAGGAGAAGTCTTAGAACTTATGGAACATCTTGAAAGAGTCTTTCAGGGTAGCTACATAAAAGGTTAGTTGAATTTTTCAGGGAAGAATTTTTCTAATCGCGATTTTTAAGGTGACGGTCAACAACCTATTTTGTCCCAACCTTTAGCGACTTTACACGCCTCGGCTTTAAACAGCTGGAATTTATTACTGACGCTTATGTCCCCCGGGGATGTGTACCAACTTTGGGGGCCGTCAGGGGGCATAGCCCCATCGCTAGAGCAATTATTCGGGATGTTAGAATCGCCGAATTTGGAAGTCCGGTTAGCGGCTGGCGAAAGTTTCGCCCTTTTATATGAACTAGGTAGAATTTTCAGGGAAGATTTTGCTGAAAACTTTACCCTAAGTTTGGTTGACGCTTTGAAAATGTTGGCCACAGATTCGCATAAATACAGGGCCAAAAAAGAACGGAAACAACAGAGGGCGACGTTCAGAGACATCTTGCATTATATTGAGGTTAGTTTGTGTTGAAATATTTTGTTTATGGCTGGTAATATCGTTGAAATTATTGCAAAAATGGATTTTTCGGACCTGATTTTATATAAAAACATGTCAAACTTATTACAAAAACTTTTAAAAACAATAGATATTAAGCAAAAAAAATTTCGGCCATTTTGTAGAAATTGACAAATAACTCCCTCACGGTTAAAAATATCTTCAAATTAACATCAAATTCGTGTTGTACGAAGTTCAAAATATATTTTGACCAATTTTTAAATTTTAAAAATGTCTGGATAAATTTTTATTTAAATATTTGTAAAGCAACAAATTTGACTTAAAAGTGAGGCAAAAAAACATTGTCGTATCTCAGTTACGGTTAGAGATACGTCCAAAATTCGTCCAAATTTGGAATCTACAAGGTTGATTTGGTAAATAACTATGAAAAAAATTGTTAAAAATGGTCAAAAACTTCAGAAATCCGGGTTTGAAAATGGCCAAAATTTTGCCTTAAAAATAGGGTTAAAAATGGTATCGTATCTCAGTTACCATTAAAGTTATGAACAAATTTCGTCCAAATTTGGAATCTACAAGGTTGATTTGATATATTACTATGAAAAAAGTGGTTAAAAATGGTCAAAAACCACAGAAATTCGGGTTTGAAAATGGTTAAATTTTTGCTTTAAAAGTAAGGTTAAAAAAGGTGTTGTATCTCAGTTACGATTAAAGATACGACCAAAATTCGTCCAAATTTGAAATCTACAAGGTTGATTTGAGATATAACCATGTAAAAAGTGGTCAAAATTGGTCAAAAACTTCAGAAATCCGGGTTTGAAAATGGTTAAAATTTTACTTTAAAAGTGAGGCTAAAAAAGGTGTCGTATCTCAGTTTCGATTAAAGATACGACTAAAATTCTACCAAATATAGAATCTACAAGGTTGATTTGGTATATAACCTTGAAAAAAGTGGTTAAAAATGGTCAAAAACTTCAGAAATTCGGGTATGAAAATGGTCAAAATTTCGCCTTAAAAGTGAGGTTAAAAAAGGTGTCGTATCTCAGTTACGGTTAAAGATACGACCAAAATTCGTCCAAATTCGAATTCTACAGTGATGATTTGATAATAAAACAAGAAAAACTTGGTTGAAAAATATTTAAAATGAACAAAAATCTAAGGTCAAATAAGTTTTGATTTTTGATGAAAATAAAAAATGTATCTAATATTTGACGATTTTTAAACAACTACTTACCTATTTTTCGTTGTTTTCTAATAAAATTAACCCTGCACACTTCAAATTTGATAAAATTTCGCTAATATCTTCACCCCAGTTTTACTTGTCAGTTCACACAAAATGGCCGACTTTTCTCGTCCAATCTAAATGCAGACATTTGAGGTTAGTTTTCAAGATATTTTAATCACTTTTAAAATAAGTTTTATATGTTTTTATATCAAATCAACCTTAAGGAAGACATTTTTGCTAAAATTAACACTGTATCTCGTATATTTTCTGAGATATTAACACTTAAACTTGATCCCAGTACGAAAACACTTTTTCTCTGAAGTTCAAATATGTTTTAAATTTGAGGTTAGATTCAAGTTATTTTAATCACTTTTAAAATAAGTTTTATATGTTTTTGTATCAAATCAACCTTGAGGAACACTTTTTTGCTAAAATTAACACTGTATCTCTTATATTTTCTGAGATATTAACACTTAAACTTGATCCTATTAGGAAGACACTTTCTCTGAGGTTCAAGTACGTTTTGGTCAAGAGGCCTTATTGTTGGACTCTTGGACAAGAAGGAGGCAATACGAGGCACTTTGTCAGGCCTTAGGACCAGGTTTAAACCTGCATCTTGCTGAAAATGAGCTATTGAGAGACATTTTCCAACTTGGACCACGAATTATCAAAGCCGACACTCAAGGAGTGAAACAAACGAAATTAGAGCGAGTAAGTTGAAGGTTTATGGATTTAAAGTCGACTTTAAACTAACTTTATGCAATTTTTTTTCAGCATTTGATGAACGCTGCCAACTTTAAGGCCCGGACAATATCTCGCAGCAAAAATCGGGATAAACGATCAGCTGTTTTAGCGTGTTGACATTGTTCTATTTGTAAATAAAATTTCTATACCCATTTTAGTTCAATTTTACCCAAAAATAGGTTCTTGATGTAATATAATGTACAATTATTATTCGTTGTAAAGAAATGTAATAAAGTTTTACAATAACAATTAACAAACAAAACTTGTTTTTTATTGTGTTTCATTTGTTCATAACTCATCAGCGGTTGAAAATATCTTCAAATTAACACGAAATTCGTGTTGTACGAGGTTCAAAATATAAATTAACTCATTATCTCCACATAAAACCGTCTGAACAAAACAATATTTAATTTAGATACCGTAAGAAAAGTGACTTTTAGGCCCATTTTTGGGTGTCAAGAGTAGGATTTTTGGTGTGGGGTTGTCAAAAATGAAATCTATGAGGATTTTTACATAAGGAGTGAAGTTTTCACAGGTTGGAATTCATTATTTTAAAAGATATTAACGAATTTGTAATTTAGGAACGGGGCAAAAAATTTGTATTGTAAATTTTGTGGTTATATCAAATTTGCGCCTAATTTTTAGGTATTTAGGGCTAAATTTAAGGGTTAACATTATGAAAAATGAAATCAGTGATGTTTTTTACATATTATACCAACTTTTGAATCGTTTAAATTTATTATTTTAAAAGATATGAACGAATTTATAACTTAATGTCGAGTAATGTATGATTCATTGAAGTTTGCACCCATTTTTAGGTTATTTAGGGTTGGAATTAAGGGTTGACAGTATAAAAAACGTGTTCTACGGGGTTTAAAATATAAATTCACTCATTTCCACGGCTTAAAACTATCTGGACAAAGCTTTATTTGAATATTTTTCAAATGACGTCCGTTCGGCAACTCTTCCAATTCTTCAAAAACATCAAAACTTTTAATTGGATATAAAAAGGGCTGAAATTTACAGGAAACATATAAAATTAACTGAAAATCATTTATTTATATTCAAAATTAGTCAAAAACATTTATTTTTTATTGAAAATATTTGTAAGACAGCTGAAAAGTATGGTTAAAAATTGTGTACGTCTCAAAAACATTCGGCTGGTTTACAGCGCCAAAATGCTCGAACTTTATTTGACAGAACAGACTTTATCGGTAATTCTGATTTGTAAATTTATTAATTAATGGATTAAATAATTGTTTAATACATTTTTAGATATATTTAGGGCATAAATATATCAATAAAATATTAATTATTGATATTTAACATATGTTATAAAATATATCGGTAATATAGTTAATAATAGTTCGAGCATTTTGGCGCTGATGAACATCAACAAGTTTCAACAAAATTTTGTGTTTTCAACAATAATTTGTTTTATTTTATACATCGTATAGTGTTTTTCTGTATGTTTTAATAGTGTTTTGTGTTATATTTGTGCTTAAAAATAGTTTTTGCACTGATTTAACAATAGTTTGTGTGTGTTTTGTGCTCAAAATTGCGACAAAGTTTTTTTGAAATTCCAACAATTGCTTCAAAGATTTCTACTATTTGCGGTAAGTACATATGTTTTTAATATATTATAATGCGTTTTATATATTTAAAAATGTGTATCTATTAATATATTAAATATATGTCGAAAAATTTGAGTTTGAAAATGGTCAAAATTTTGCCTCCAAAATGAGGTTAAAAATTGTGTCGTATCTCAGTTACGATTAAAGATACGACCAAAATTCTGCCAGATTTAAAATTTACAAGGTTTGTTTCGTATATAATCATGTAAAAAGTTGTTAAAAATAGTTAAAAAGTCCAAATATCGGGGTTTGAAAATGGTCAAAATTTTGCCCCAAAAGTTGGGTTAAAAATGTTGTTTTATCTCAGTTACGATAAAAGATACGGCCAAAATTCGTTCAAATTTAGAATCTACAAGGTTGATTTGATTTGTAAATATATTAAAAGTAGCTAAAAATTGGTCAAAAATGTGGTTAATTTTTCACTATAATTTTTGCAGTTTTGACGGTTAAATAAACAAAACACACATATATTTTATTATTTATTAACAAATTAACAACAATACATTAATTTTTCAACAATTCTTTAATAAAATCTGTGGTATTTCTTTTATTTTCGAACCTAGAATTGCGATTTTTGTCATATGGTAAAGATCTCTTTTCTTCGAATTTATTCACGTTGGTGGGCCCCGTTCCTAAAACTTTTCGACGGGGGACATGCCTCAGAGCAAAATCCCAGTCACCAGTGCGTCTTATGTCCAAAAGTATTGATACCATATGATTTATTGTCAAAGATTTGCCAGAACCGCTACCCCAAGATAAATAACGATCTAAAGGCAATTTTTGCATTTTTAAGCCTTCGGATTTGGCTTTTGCTAACGACAGAGGCTCTTGGTTTATCTAAAATAATTAAAGAATATATAAAAATAACTTTTAAGGGTCTATTAACTTACTTTATCAACAATTCCGCCGATTATGTAGACGGCGGAATGGTCAAAACTCTTCATTTCTTCTCTACAGTGTGGCGTCAAATAAACAATACTTTTCTGCCGTTCTTGTGCGTTTTCGGGCGGTTTTCCTTCGTTTTGCCGTTCAATATTAATGGACGGCAAATTAGCAGAAAGGTATGAATCACCATGGACACTCAGAGGAAACCATGGTTCGAGTAAAGTACTAATATGTCTTGATAATGCACTAATTGTTGGTGAATTTTTATCAGCGTTACATAAATGTAAATCGAACGGCTCTGAAAATATAATAACTCAGATTTGGTTAGAGATATTGGCAACATTTGTCCAAATTTGGAATCTAAAAGGTTGATTTGGTATGTAACCATGTAAAAAGTGGTTGAAAAATGGTCAAAAATTACTGAAATCCGGGTTTGAAAATGGTCAAAATTTTGCCTCAAAAGTGAGGTTAAAAATGGTGTTGTATCTCAGTTATCATTAAAGATACGACCAAAATTCTTCAAATTTGAAATCTACAAGGTTGATTTGATATATAACCATGTAAAAAGTGGTTAAAAATGGTCAAAAAGTACAGAAACTTGGGTTTAAAAGTGGTCAATATTTTGTCTCAAAAGTTAAGTTAAAAATGGCGTTGTATCTCAGTTACCGTTGAAGATACGACCAAAATTCATCCAAATTTGGAATCTACATGGTTTGTTTGATATATAACCATGTAAAAAGTGGCGAAAAATGGTCAAAAAGTACAGAAAATTGGGTTTGAAAATGGTTAAATTTTGCCTCAAAAATGAGCTTAAAAATTTGGTCATATCTCAGTAACCATTAAAGATACGACCAAAATTCCATATAACCATATAAAATATGGTGAAAAATGGCCAAAAAGTACAGAAACTTGGGTTTGAAAATGGTTAAATTTTGCCTCAAAAATGAGATTAAAAATTTGGTCATATCTCAGTAACCAATAAAGATACGACCAAAATTCATCCAAATTTGGAATCTGCAACGTTGTTTTAATATACAACCATGTAAAAAGTGGTTAAAAATGGTCAAAAAGTACAGAAACTCAGGTGTGAAAATGGTCTTAATTTTGTCTTAAAAGTGAGTTCAAAAATGGTGTTATATCTCAGTAACCATTAAAGATACGACCAAAATTCAAATTTGAAATCTACAAGGTTTGTTTAATATATAACCGTGTAAAAAGTGGTTAAAAATGGTCAAAAACTACAGAAACTCGGGTTTAAAAGTGGTCAAAATTTTGCCTCAAAAGTTAAGTTAAAAATGGCGTTGTATCTCAGTTACCGTTGAAGATACGACCAAAATTCATCCAAATTTGGAATCTACGAGGTTTGTTTGATATATAACCGTGTAAAAAGTGGTTAAAAAATGGTCAAAAAGTACAGAAACTCGGGTTTGAAAATGGTAAAAATTTTGCCTTAAAAGTGAGATTAAAAATTGATTTGTATCTCAGTAATCATTAAAGATACGACCAAAATTCATTCAAATTTGAAATCTAGAAGGTGATATAATATATAACCATGGAAAAAGTGGTTAAAATATGGTCAAAAAGTACAGAAACTTGGGTTTGAAAATGGTTAAATTTTGCCTCAATAGTTAGGTTAAAAATGTTGTCATATCTCAATAACCAATAAAGATACGACCAAAATTTAACCAAATTTGAAATCTACAAGGTTGATTTAATATATAGCCATTTAAAAAGTGGTTGAAAAATGGTCAAAAAGTACAGAAACTCGGGTGTGAAAATGATCAAAATTTTGCCTCAAAAGTGAGGTTAAATTTTTTGTCATATCTCAGAAACCATTAAAGATACGACCAAAATTCATCCAAATTTGAAATCTACAAGGCTGATTTAATATATAAACATGTAAAAAGTGGTTAAAAGGTCAAAAAGTACAGAAACTCGAGTGTGAAAATGATCAAAATTTTTCCCTAAAAGTTAGGTCAAAAATTGTGTTATATCTCAGTAACCAATAAAGATACGACCAAAATTCATACAAATTTGGAATCTACAAGGTTGATTTCATATATAACCATATAAAAAGTGGTTAAAAATGGTCAAAAAATACAGAAAAAAATATTTACCATCATGATTGCGGTTTTCACTAAAAGCGATCATAATTTGTTTAGCACAATTTTGACATTCACGACTTGTCATATTTTTATCATAACCTACATCGATTATTAATGGTTGGCCATAATTATGAGCATTTATTAACCGATTATTGTACATTTGGTTAATAGTTGAATCGTAAATTCGAATAAGAAATGTATTATGATTCAATCCATATGTAATATGTCCATTTTCTTCTAGCGGTGGGCGATTTTCTCGTTGAATTCTATTATTCTCTTTTTTATTTTTAAGATTTTCTTTCTTTTTTTCGATTTTCCACAAGAATTCTAAATATTTTTTCCGTTGAGATCGACTAGATTTTAATAAAAGTTCGGTCCAATGTTGTTCTTTTAAAAAAAGTGATTCAGGGACTCGTAAACCTTCTTGACGCATAACATCGACTTCTAAAATAATTATTTGAAGTTTTTTTAGTAAATCTGCATCGTTTTTGGTTAATTTTTCCACATTTACATCTGAAATTTGAGGTTAAATTATTGATTTTTAGGTTAATGAGCACAAATACCTGAATTTAAACCCGGTAATTGTAAATTTGTAGTTTGTAATGTACAATAATTAATTTTATTTTGAATTTTATTGAAAATTAACAGATTTTCATTCAAACTTTGTATAGGTTGATTTAACCTATAAATTTGACGAATTCTCGCGTAGAACTTGTACATTTTTACAATAAAATACTAACAGATAACTTTCAAACAATTATATATTAATAATTATTAGTTTTATCAACAATTTTTTATCAAAAATGTGCGAAACTACTCGACAAATTTCCCTAAAACTTTCTCTCGCGTTATTGGCTAAAAACCGCGGCAAATTCAAATGAATTTAATAATGGCGTGTCCCAATGCCACGTTAGTGAAACTCCTCGTATTATTTTCGGTATTTTTTGGGTATTTTATACCATTTTCAGTACCAGAAACAACAATACCATGGTACGAAAACTTACCTGCAGTTGCTATGGACTATAAAGTCCATATAGAACCTGGGAAAGAAGACTGTTATTTTCAATATGTTAATCCGGGTGCCACATTTTATGTCAGTTTTCAGGTATGGTTATATTTATGGTGATTTGAAGTGATTTTCAGTTGTTTTTGGATGGAAACAATTGTCATATTGGTGTTTTTGGTACAAACTTGTTAATTTTTCATAGATTTTCCATGTTTTTTACATTTATTTTGAGGTTATTTATGCTAATTTTTAATGAGAAACAGTTTTTGAATAATTTTTATCAATTTCATTACATATAATTTACTATTTCGTATGTAGGATCATAAAAATAAGGTTATGTAGATATATGTCATGTTTTGTTAAAAAAAAACAATGTTTGTTATCAATTTTTAAACAATTGATAATGTACAAACATATTTTAAACGTTTTTACAAACAAATAATTTTGTTTTTAATAAAAATAACTAGTATATATAGAAACAAATGCAACAAATCTTTTGACATATTTTTATTGAAATTTGGACGTTCATAACTTCAATTTGGGTGTATGTAGGGCCAAAATTCGTCCAAATTCATATTCCTTGGACATTTTTACATATATGTACCAAATTTTATCCAAAAATCCGGCAAAACAAATGAATTATTAACAAAATTGTCAAAAAACACCCAACAATATATTTTTTGACATTTTATTGAAATTTGGACGTTCATAACTTCAGTCTGGGTGTATGTAGGTCCAAAATTCGTCCAAATTCATATTCCTTGGACATTTTTACATATATGTACCAAATTTTATCCAAAAATCCGGCAAAACAAATGAATTATTAACAAAATTGTCAAAAAACACCCAACAATATATTTTTTGACATTTTATTGAAATTTGGACGTTCATAACTTCAGTCTGGGAGTATGTAGGGCCAAAATTCGTCCAAATTGGACATTTTTACATATATGTACCAAATTTGGTCAAAAAATTGTGAATATTATCAAATAAAATGCCAAAAAACGCCAAGAATTTTTTTCCAAGTTTGATATTAAATATCTCGAAAACTATTCGAGATATTGTTTCAAACTTAGCGAATATAAAATCTCCAGACATTTTTTTCTATGTGTACCAAATTTCATCCAAAAATCTTGAAAAACAAATGAGTTATTTAAAAAAAAGTAAAAATGTAAAATATGTTTTGGTGTTTTTATCAATAACAACAATATTTTCCAAGTTTGATAATAAATATCTCGAAAACTATTCGAGATATCGTTTCAAACCTAGCGAATATAAAATCCCCAGACTTTTTTTTATATGTGTACCAAATTTCATCCAAAAATCTTGAAAAACAAATGAGTTATTTAAAAAAAAGTAAAAATGTAAAATATGTTGTGGTGTTTACAATATTTTCCAAGTTTCATCATAAATATCTCGAAAACTATTCGAGATATCGTTTCAAAGTTAGCGAATATAAAATCCCCAGACATTTTTTTCTATGTGTACCAAATTTCATCCAAAAATCTTGAAAAACAAATGAGTTATTTAAAAAAAAGTAAAGATGTAACATATGTTGTGGTGTTTTTATCGAAAACAACTGAATAAAAACAAAAGATAAGCGTGTTGTGATAACAGATTTTCATTTTTTTCGCGAAAGGTTTTGCGGGGAGGGGATGGAATGGCTGGGTTTGCCGTTCGACACCCAAATGGCCAAATTGTTCACCCTTATCAGTGGAAACAAAGTTCTGAATACCAAGATCAGTCATCAACTGGGGGATATTACGCTGTTTGTATTGATAATCAATTCAGTAGATTTGCTGATAAATTAATAAATTTATATTTAACTGTGGTGCGGTACGACCAATGGGACAAATACACAAAAGAAATAGAAGCTATCAATATGAATATGGAGAATTTTACAGTTCGTATATTTTTTTTGAGGTTAGGTCGCGTAATTTTGCTCGTAACTCCTCAACGGTGTAAAATATCTTCAAACTAACAGGAAATTCGTGTTGTACGATGTTTAAACTATAAATTTACTCATTTTCAAATTTTAAAAACGTGTAGATAAAGTTTTATTTAAATTTTTGTGACGCGGTATTTTTAAAAATTGTCAACAAATTTGTTTAAAAAGTTTTGTTAAAAACATTATTGTATCTCAGTAATGATTAAAGATACGAACAAAATTCATCCAGATTTGGAATCTACAAGGTTTGTTTGCTATATAACCATATAAAAAGTGGTTAAAAAATGGTCAAAAAGTTCTAAAACCTGGGTTTGAAAATAGTAAAAATTTTGCCTTGAAGTGAGATTAAAAATTGTGTCGTATCTCACTTACCATTAAAGATATGACCAAAATTCAACCAAATATTGAATCTACAAGGTTGGTTTGATATGTAACCAGGCAAAAAGTGGTTAAAAATGGCCAAAAAGTTCTAAAAATCTGGTTTGGATTTGCTCAAAATTTTACCTCAAACGGGTGTTTAAAAATAGTGTTGTATCTCAATTACCATTAAAGATTTCACCAAAATTCATCCAAATTTGGAATCTACGAGATTGATTTGGTAATCATATAAAAAGTGGTTAAAAATGGCCAAAAAGTTCTACAACCCGGGTTTAAAAATGGTCTAAATTTTGCCTCAAACGGGAGATAAAAAATACTGTTGTATCTCAGTTACTATTAAAGATACGACCAAAATTCATCCAAATATGGAATCTACAAGGTTTGTTTGATATATAATCATATAAAAAGTGGTTAAAAAATGGTCAAAAAGTTCTACAACCCGGGTTTGAAGATGGTCAAAATTTTACCTCAAACGGGAGGTTAAAAATGCTGTCATCTCAGTTAATATTAAAGATACGACCAAATTTGGAATCTACAAGGTTTATTTTATAAGTAAACATTAAAACATGGTTAAATAATTGTTTGAAAAACATCGAAAACTGGATCCAAATACATACAATATCCGTATAAATTTGTCCAAAATATACCACATTCAAACTGTTCATTTTTTGGGTTCCAAAAGGCGTATCATACAACTATTTGGTATCAAAATAATCAGAAAACATCCGAGATTTCAAATTTGAAAACAGAATTAAATTATCTTTAACCGTTGAGGAGTTATGAGCGAAAATGTTCGACCTAACCTAACAAATATTTCCCGGAGTTTCTTGCTAATTTAGGGACTTTTTACGTATTTTTAGGGTGCTATTGTTACAGTAGAAAGAAATATCAACGAAATGTTACAATACCAACATCATTCCAGAGGTAAAGAAGCCCGAGATTACAATTTACTTGTCGACAATAATTCGTATGTTTTGCGATGGTCAATTGTTCAAATAGCAGTTATTACCATGACAACATGTATGCAAGTTTATTTTGTCAGAAAGTTATTCGATACTAAAACTGGCATCAATAGATCTCGGATTTAATATTCGAGACGGAATTTTGAATATTTTTGTAAGAAATAAAGAAATTTAAAAAAATCGAATGCTTGGGTGACTGGTTATATGTATATTTATTTTTGTAAATATGCATTGTTGTATTTTTTTATTAACAAATACATTATTTATAGTTTTTCTATTGTTTCATTATAATAATTTACCTTGCAATGCAAGTTGTGACTTTTGGACCCATTTTTGGGTGTTAGGAGTGGGAATTTGGGTGTGACGTTGTGAAAAATGAAATCTATGGGGTTTTTTACACAGGATGTGAAGTTTTCAAGGGTTGGTATTCATTATTTTAAAAGATATTAACGAATTTGTAATTTAGGAACTTGCAGATAATTTGTAACAAAGTTTGCACCCATTTTTGGGTTATTTATGGTTAAAATTAAGGGTTGACAGTGTGAAAAACGTGTTCTACAGGGTTTAAAATATAAATTAAGTCATTTGCACGGCTTAAAACTGTTTGGACAAAGTTTTATTTATATATTTCTAAAATGACGCCCGTTTCAAAATTCTTCCAATTCTTCAAAAACATCAAAACTTTTAATTGGATATAAATTCGCCTGAAATTTACAGAACACATATAAAATTAATTGAAAATCATTTATTTATACTTAAAATTAGTCAAAAACATTTATTTTTTAATGAAAATATTTGTATGACAACTGAAAAGTGTGGTTAAAAATTATGTACGTCTCAAAAACATTCAGCTAGTATACAGCGCCAAAATGCTCGAACTATATTTGACATTTTAACTCTGTAGGTAAGGCAGTTCTTAAAACTTATTAATTAATGGATTAAATAAATGTTTAATATGTTTTTAAGTATATTTAGGGCATAAATACATCAATAAATTATTAGTTATTGATATTTGAAATATGTAATAAAAGTGTCGGTAATATAGTTTATAATAGTTCGAGCATTTTGGCGCTGTAAACCAACCGAATGTTTTTGAGACGTACACAATTTTTAACCACACTTTTTTGTTGTTAAACGAATATTTTCAATAAAAAATCAATGTTTTTGACTAATTTTGAATATAAATAAATGATTTTTAGTTAATTTTATGTGTTTCCTATAAATTTCAGCCGTTTTTATATCCAATTAAAAGTTTTTGAATGATTGTTGTTTTGAAACGTGTTTCATCTTAGAAATATTCAAATAAAACTTTGTCCAGACAGTTTTAAGACGTCAAAATGAGTAAATTTATATTTTAAACTCCGTAGAACACGTTTTTCATATCCTCACACCCAAATTCGTACTAATATTACCCGAAATTGGGTGCAAAAGTCACTTACCTTTCTTTGTTGCAACTATGTTAAATAAAACTTTGTCCAGACAATTTTAAGACGTCAAAATGACTAAATTTATATTTTAAACTCCGTAGAACACGTTTTTCAAATCCCCACACCCAAATTCCTACTCGTAACACCCAAAATTGGGTGCAAAAGTTACTTACCTTTCTTTGTTGCATCTGTGTTAAATAAAACTTTGTCCAAACATTTTTAAGGGAGGTTATGTGTCAATTTATATTTAAAACCTCGTAGAACACGAATTTCGTGTTAATTTGAAGATATTTTAAACCGCTCAAGACTTATGGGCACAAAAAAATGTTATTTTACAAAATATTTATTTTCAGTACAAAATAATATCAAATATACAATACATTAAGTACTTAGCACCATATATTATAAATATATACACTTTATCGACAGTTTTTGGAATGTACGTTTACATATAATTAAAAAATTATGTCTTATTTTGACTATTATTTAAATATTCATCGGTCAATGCCAATAAACGATATCTTTGCCTCAAATTTCTTGCCCTTAAATGGGGGTTTGCAACTTCCATACAAAAATTTCCCGGAAACCATCCAATTTGACCATCAGTTATTTTTTGACCATGAAACCATTGGTCTGCCATTTTTTTGTCAACATTAACCACATCGCCTCTTTTGAGGTTAAGTTCGTCTGGTTGTTGGGCCTCATAATTATGTATAGCTTGTACCTGTCAAAAAAAAATAATCAAATTTTATATTTTTGGGACAAAAATTTTGGCCAACTTCAAGGCGAAATATGTCGGAAATGGTTGGGGTTAGGGCCAAAATTCTTGCAGATTTGAAATCTGTAGACTTTTTTGTATATATGTACAAATTTTTGTGCAAAAATTTTGAAAAACAAAAAAGTTATTAGTAATTATATAAAAAGTGGATATTTTCAAACTTTGGGTGTAACTACTATTTCAACTAGATTAACTTTAAAAATTCATATCTCGAAAAATATAAGAGATAGCGAGTTGGGGTTTGAAAATTTGGATTCGGCAGACGTTTTTCTACAGGAATACATTAATTTCAAAATTTTCAGGGCGCTGAAAGAATTTCAGAAATGGAAATATTTTTGGCCAAATTCCAGGCCAATTATCTCGGAAATGGTTAGAGTTAGGGCCAAAATTCTTGCAGATTTGAAATCTGCAGACTATTTTGTATATATGTACAAATTTTTCTCCAAAAATTTAAAAAAACAAAAAAGTTATTAGTAATTATATAAAAAATGGACATTTTCAAACTTTGGGTGTAACTACAATTTCAACTATATCAACTTTAAAAATTCATATCTCGAAAACTTTAAGAGATAGCGACTTGGGGTTTGAAAATTTGGATTCAGCAGACATTTTTCTACAGGAATATAATAATTTCAAAAATTTCAGGGCCCTGAAAAAAATTTCAGAAAAGAAAATATTTTTTTGGTACAAATTTTTAAAGAATATCAACTTCAAAAATTCGTATCTCGGAAACTATATGAGATAGCGACTTGGGGATAGAAAATTTGGATTCAGCAGATGTTTTTCTACAGGAATACATTAATTTCAAAAATTTCAGTGCGCTGAAAAAAATTTCAGAAATGAAAATTTTTTGGTACAAAATTTTTAAAAATATGAATTTCAAAAAGTCGTATCTCGGAAACTATAAGAGATAGCGACTTGGGGTATGAAAATTTGGTTTCAGCAGACTTTTTGTTTATAAGACTACATTAATTTCAAAATTTTCAGGGCGCTGAAAAAATTTAATACACGAAAATTTTTTGATACGAATTTTTTCAAAAATATCATTTTCAAAAATTCGTATCTCGGAAACTATTAGAGATAACGACTTGGGGATTGAAAATTTGGATTCAGCAGATATTTTTCTACAGGAATACATTAATTCCATAATTTTCAGAGAGCTGAAAAAAAATCAGAAATGAAAATATTTTTTGGTACCAAATTTTTTTAAAATATCAACTTCAAAAATTTGTATCTCAGAAACTATTAGAGATAACGACCTGGGATTTGAAAATTTGGATTCAGCAGATGTTTTTCTACAGGAATACATTAATTCCAAAAATTTCAGGGCGCTGAAAAAAATTTCAGAAATGAAAATATATTTTTGGTACAAATTTTTAAAAAATATGAATTTCAAAAATTCGTATCTCGGAAACTATATGAGATAGCGACTTGGGGTTTGAAAATTTAGATTCAGCAGACTTTTTTCTATAAGACAACACAAATTTCATAATTTTCTGAGGCGTAGTACCAAAGTTATTAATAAAAATATAAAAAATGGCCAACAAAATTTTATATTTTTGTACCTGTGGACAATCCCATGATTCGTATATAACTTCATTCGGATCTTCTATCTTTGTCGGACACAAGGCTTCAACCCATCTTTCTCTCTCTGTCTCACTTGCACAAGAAAACAAAAATGATATCTCTTTTCCGTCCTGGTTTTCTAGTAAGGTTAAAAACAAAAGCAAGCTGCTATCGAGCGTCAATTGTTGGCCATCTGGCGGTGAAAGTTCTAAAAAACTTCTGGGGCAGTGATGGAGAACATTAAAAAATTCTTCACTGTAAAAAAAAATAATTAAAAAAAATTTTTTTTTAATGAAAAAAATAAAAATACTTTTTCTTTTTTGCGATAATTATCCAGTCTTCAAATAAAAAAATTGTGAGGGATATTTTTTGAAATCTTTTTCCAAAAGTTAATTTAAGGCCCTCTTCATTTGTTTTCGGCCCTCCTTTGGCCACAAGTTGAATTAAATCCCCAAATTTCACCAAAAATCTAAAAAATAAATCATATTTTTTCACACCTTAAACTGGGTGTGGAAATTATTACCTTTTAGAGCCTTTTTCTAATAAATCAACAGTACTCATCCCTAAAGGAAATTCTATTTGTCGTTTAAGCCTTTTAAGCTCCAAAATCCTTTCTGTTTGTCGGGCTGCTTCGTTGCATTTTGCCACAAGATCTTGTAGGGACCTTAAGGCTCCTTGGCAGGATGTATACTCATCGTCTTGAGGGCCTAGGCGCCTTAAAACTGCGTCCATTAGCAAAGGGAGCCTTAAAATTAAAAAAAATGTAATATCTCGGAAAGGATAAGATATATGAAAAAAGTATGTATGACAAAAAGTGTTCAGAATTAAATTTGGCATATATTTTATTTGAAACTTTTTGCCATAAGGGCCTTAGTTTGGGAGATACATGCTTGTATTTTTTTTAATGGATAATATCTCGTTGAAAATTCAAGATATTAAAAAAGTTTATATAACAAAAAGTGTTCAAAATTAAATTTGGCATATGTTTCATATGAAACTTTTTCCATAAAGGCCTTAGTTTCAAAGATACATACTTGTATTTTTTTTAAATATAGCAAATATCTCTTTAAACATTGGAGATATTAAAAAAGTTTATATGACAAAAATTGTTCAAAATTATATTTGGTCTATATCTTACTAGAAACTTTTTGCCATAAGGGCCTTAGTTTCAAAGATACATACTTGTATTTTTTTTAAATATAGCAAATATCTCTTTAAACATTGGGGATATTAAAAAAGTTTACATGACAAATTTGGCTCATATCTTACTAGAAACTTCTTGCCATAAGGGCCTTAGTTTCAGAGATACATACTTGTATTTTTTGAAAAAGTAGCTAATATCTCATTAAACATTAAAAATATTGAAAAACGCTATAAGACAAAAAGTGTTCAAAATTAAATTTGGTCTATACCTTACTAAAAACTTTTTGCCATAAAGGCCTTAGTTTTAGAGATACATACTTGTATTTTTTTAAGAACTAGCTAATATCTCATTAAACACTAGAGATTCTAAAAAACCCTCTATGACAAAAAATATTCAAAATTAAATTTTGCTTATATCTTACTAGAAACTTTTTGCCATAAGGGCCTTAGTTCCAGAGATACATGTATTTTATTAAAAAACATTAGAGATGTTTAAAAAGTTTATGACAAAAAATATTCAAAATTAAATTTGGCATATGTTTTATTTAAAACCTTTTACCATAATGGTCTCAGTTTTTAAAAAAATGTTAATATCTCGTAAACCAGTAGAGATATGAAAAAAATTTATATGACAAAAAATATTCAAAATTAAATTAGGCTTATATTTTATTTGAAGCATTTTGCCATAAGGGCCTTAGTTTCGGAGATACATACCTTGTAACACGCTGCATCGGTAGCATAAGAAAAGAATGCAAACTTAAACCTTGACAGTTCACATTTGTTTCCAAATCTCTTATCGCTTGACCAAATCTAGTCAGCTGAGGACTTCTCCCATTTTTTGATGTGGTTTCAACTCGACATTTTCTTAAAATTGTGTCGGAAAGGCCTTGGTTTGCGCAATAATCGATGTAACAGGAAAAATTGTTATCAGAGTAATTTTTTATTATATCACAAATATCTGGTAGAAAAATTGATTCGTTCCATGAATTTTCCAAATCGTTTAAAAGTTTTTCAGATATTTTTTTTACGGAATTTATATTTCCAAATAATATTTTTTGATCTTCAGGGTTTAAAAAATTGTCTTTGCATATTTTAGGGATAAAATGGTCTGTCAAAATATTTAAAGAATTAAAATATGATGTTTCACTAGTCAATATTTCAAATTTTGCTTCCTGTAACTTTTTTTGCGTCTGATTCATAGATGGCAGCACTTCTGCTTTTAAAACTTCGGGCAATTCACACCAGAGGGTTCTGCCTGTCTTTAAAATATTTCTTAGGGAATTTTTTTGGGGTATTTCTAATGTTTCTCCTACTGTTTCATAGCCATCATATTCAGATTCAGAACTTGATATGTTTAGGGAATTTTCAGTTATTTCAGCGTCATAAAATTGGTACAACGGTTCGTCTTTTAATAGAGTTGAAAATTTTTCGTTTTCCAAATTATAGTACGCGTCGAATTGATCGTCATTTGATTCTGAAAAAAAAAAATGAATGTAGTAGTAATATATTTGATTTTAATGAAATTAACATACCTGCATTTGTATAAAAAATTGAGTTTGGAATTAAATCAGGCTTTTGCAGCATTTGTTTTTTATTTTTTTCTTCATTGACATTCATATTTTTTGAGTTATTTTCATACAAACCAATTTCCGTGTACCAAAAACTTGTTTTTTGACTGTCACTTGTTTCATTTTTAAATAACCCGCTTTCTAGATACCAAGAAGTATTTCTAATTTTACTTGGAATAGGGGGCGGTGGAATTTGAGGTCTCTGATGTTTTTTTCTTAAAGGCACTTCCGGTTTTTGATTTTCTGTGTCTTCTGTGAGATAAAAAGTACTTTTCGCACTGATATTAGGGTTAAATACTTGTAAAACATTGCGCTCATTTTCAATGGAATTTGATTCGCCCATACTTTGAGTACGACGAAATTTTAACCTAAAAAAAACATCATTTACAACAAAAACACTTCAAATTGTCGCATATTTTTCATGAAAACTCCAATTTGGAGCACCATATCCAAATAAATTTTGGGTGAATATTACATAACTTTTGATTCTCTACAACTTTTGTCATATGACATTTTCTCGTAAAGTTGATGGTTTAGCCGGAAATGACATTATACCCAAAAATGGGTGGAAAGCAATTTTGTCATATTGATTTTTGAAATGTACGTATTTTTCTACATACATTTTTGTTACTTTTTACTGTTTTAATCGGCTCCGGAGAATATCAGATTTTGAGATTCATATCTCGAAAACGGAAAGAGATAGAGAAAAAGCATATAGAACCTTTTTTGTAGCAAATCGAATTCTAGGAGGGGTTGTCCATTTAACTTTTTTTGATACGACGTACCAGTTTCGAGTTACGACAGTTTATATGGGTTTTTTAAGGGTTTTCAGCCTCCACACCCTTAATTTGGGGTTACATCAAAAAAAGTTTAATGCACAATTTACATAACTTTTAATTCTCTACAACTCTTGTCATATGACATTTTTTTGTAAAGTTGATAGTTTAGCCGGAAATGAGATCACACCCTAAAATGGGTGGAAATTCGAAGTTTGAATATCGATTTTCGGAATCTACGTTTTTTTTCTGCGTACATAACCAAAATTTGGTTTTTCAATTATTAAAAATAAGAAAAGTCTAAATTTTCTCACACCCAAAACCAGGTCCAATAGGTCAAATATGATATATATTTTTGGTGTATCATACATAACTTTTGATTCTCTACAACTTTAATCATATGACATTTTTTCGTACAATTGATATTTTAGCCGGAAATGACGTCACACCCTAAATAGGGTAAATAGTACTTACCAATTTTTTTTTCTAGTCATACTATTCGAATTTGCCGCCTTGTCCAGCTGCACCTCTCTACCCATTTCCGGGTTTTGTTCCACTTTTTGCAATACTGGGCTTGAAACAGCCCTCGGCCTTCCCATGGGCGTGCTGGGCGAATTTTTCCGGGGGCTTTTTTTGGTCATTCTACTCAACGATTTAGTAATGTCGTTTTTCGTTAATGACCAATTTTTTCGTAATCTCTGAGCGAGTTTTGTAAGGCCATATTGGTTGGTCACACCCATTTTTGGCAAATCGGGTAGATTACCCATTTCGACCCCGGAATCATTTTGATGGATTTTGGAATCATTATCTGAGTCGGAATCAAATGAATCAAATTCGTCTGAATTTAATGATTCATAATAATGATACGAATCACTCAATGCATCTAAAAATAAAAAAAAATGTTTAAGGTGTCAGCTTCACTTTTTGCAAAGAGGTCATTGGTTTTTGGTCTAGACTACATCATTGATAGGACATCTATGAAGAAATGTCTGAACTACAAATCAAAAAAGTTCAGCGTTTTTCTGATAGATGTCACTAATTTAAAAAGTTGTTTTACAATATCAACTTTAAAATTGAATATCTCGAAAACTAATTGAGATAGCGACTTGCGGTTTTAAAATTTGAATTTAGCAAACATTTTTCTATAAGAATAATATAGTTTCAAAATATTTCAGTTGCTGAAAAAAATTTTAGCAACGTTTTTGTGAACATCTGTTATTTTTACATTATATAAATAAAAAATTTAATATATGACTATTAATATTATTTATTTACCTAAATAAATTGTTAATTCTTGGAGCTCAATATTATTTTCATAATTTTTTATACGTAGTTTGGCGTAACTATTATTTATTCCATACGTATGATATATATAATAACTATTTTCACTATTATAATAAGTTGATGATTTAATATCATCAAAATTTATTTTATTATCATCATAATTAGTTAAATAAGTAATACTTGATGATGATACAAAAACTTGGTCAGCGACGAATTTTCTTTTTTTGCGATATGTCGAATTTTCAGACATAGTTCATTTTTAACTTGTCGTAACTTGAAAACGCGTTGAAATACGACGATAATAATTGCAGATTTGGATTCCTCGATGTTTTTTTAGTACATGTACTTAATTTTAGTAAGAAAAATAGAATTTAAGATATTTTTTAGCAATGTTGAAAAAAAGTGGGAATATATTGTGTTATGTTTTTTATCTATAACAAAAAATTGAGTAGATATATGGACAAAATTATTACAGATTCTGAATCTTCAGTACTTTTTCAGTATGTATACCAATTTTCAGTACAAAATTTTCAGTAGTTTCCGAGATATTTAAAAAAGTTGTAAATTTTAGTACAAAATATGTTTTGAGCGTCCATAACCCAAAAATGGGTAGAGATATGGCAAAAATTATTCCAGATTTGGAATCCTCGGTACTTTTTCAGTATGTGTGCCAATTTTTAGTTTAAAATTTTCAGTATTTTTCGAGATATTTAAAAAAATTGTAAATTTTAGTACAAAATGTTTTGAGCGTCCATAACCCAAAAATGGGTAGAGGTATGGCCAAAATCCTTCCAGATTTGGACTCCTCAGTACTTTATCAGTATGTATACTAATTTTCAGTACAAAATTTTCAGTAGTTTCCGAGATATTTAAAAAAATTGTAAATTTTAGTACAAAATATGTTTTGAGCGTCCATAACCCAAAAATGGGTGCAGATATGGCCAAAATGGGTAGAGGTATGGCCAAAATCCTTCCAGATTTGGACTCCTCAGTACTTTATCAGTATGTATACTAATTTTCAGTACAAAATTTTCAGTAGTTTCCGAGATATTTAAAAAAATTGTAAATTTTAGTACAAAATATGTTTTGAGCGTCCATAACCCAAAAATGGGTGCAGATATGGCCAAAATTCTTCCAGATTTAGAATCCTCAGTACTTTTTCAGTATATATACCGATTTTCAGTACAAAACTTTCAGTACTTTTCGAGATATTTAAAAACAAATCACAAATTTTAGTACAATTTTTGTTAAAACGTCATAACCCAAAAATGGGTACAGGTATGGCCAAAATTTGGAATCCTCGGTAGTTTTTCAGTATGTATACCAATTTTCAGTACAAAATTTTCAGTACGTTCCGAGATATTTAAAAAAATGCAAATTTTAGTACAAAATGTTTTGACAGTCCATAACCCAAAAATGGGTAGAGGTATGGGCAAAATTCTGCCAGATTCTGAATCCTCAGTACTTTTTCAGTATGTGTACCAATTTTCAGTACAAAACTTTCAGTACTTTCCGAGATATTTAAAAAAATATGTATTAATACGCGGAGACTTCAATGCTAGGTTACACGACAAAATTATGTCTTAGAAAATATCAATAATTTTATACAAAATAATTATATATTATTGTAAAATTGGTATAAAATCGCCATTTTTATTGGTTTCAAATATTTTTCTATGATATGCAATAATTTTTTTTAGAAATTCGTAAGAAATAGAGCATAAAAAACCGGAAATACGCACTGGGAGAAAAAAATATATGAAAAATGAGAAAAATATATTAATTTTCAACAAAAATTTGGTTTTATGTTACACAATATATATTAGTTTGACATTTAAGACATTTTTACGTATTTTATACACACTATTTTATAAGTTAACCACTTAATATTATATATAATCACTGTATATTATATAAAAACACTATATAATTAAAAACTAAAGACAATATTCACTGATTTTTAGTAAAAACACAACATTTTCACTTGTTATATGTTACTATGACAATGAACACTACAGAAATGGTAAAAGTTACCATGGTTACTAATGAAAGAGAAAACATTTGAAGGATGATTATATTAACTTTTCCAAAAACGTTCAAGGTTAGCAAATAATTATTTATTTATAGAAATGCCTGGTTAATCATGTGAATTTTTAAAAAACAAACATATTGTTGTTAAAAACGATTGTTTAATAAATATTTAAATTTAAAACAATAAATGATTCTTATTTTCTAATAATTTGTATTCACAAATTGTTTATGTAAATTGCAAAACTTTCTTGGACAATAATAAAATATTAATTGTTATTTCACAATGTTTAAGACACCTGGAAAATTTGAAATATATGTTTTCTTATAGAGAAAATTCTGTAGATTCCAAATTTTTCACGTAGAAGTCTCTATCTTTAATAGTTTTTGAGATATTAATAAAAATGTCAAACAAGATATCATTACAAAATTTGTCAAAATAAGGTTAATAAGTCGTAAATTAACTCTGGGAAAAAATAATTCTTGATGTGTTCTGTAGAAAATTTTATGGGGATTTCAAATTTTTATCGTGCAAGTCTGTATCTCTAATAGTTTTCGAGTTATGGCCAAAAAAGTAAAAAATGAATTTTTGTAAAAAATATTTTTCTTAAGTATTATGTAACTTTTGCACTATTTATTGAACAAAATATGTTTTTAATATGTCTTATAGATAATTTCATGGGGATTCCAAATTTTCATCGTACAACTCCATATCTCTAATAGTTTTTGAGATATTAATAAAAATATGCCACAACAACATATTACAATTTTTTTAAAATTTCTCAAGAAATATGTGATTTTTCAAAGTTATATAATTTGTACATCCACTATAGGGGAAAATTATTGTTCGATGTTTCTTATAGGGAATTTAATGGAGATTCCAAATTTTTATCGCGCAAGTCTGTATCTCTAATAGTTTTCAAGTTATGGACAAAAATGTAAAAAATGATTTTTGTAAAAATTTGTTCTTAAAAATTATGTAACTTTTGAACTATTTGTTAAAAAAATATGTGTTTCATATATCTTAAAGAAAATTTTATGGAGATTTTAAATTTTCATAGCGCAAGTCTCTATCTCTAATAGTTTTCGAGATATGAATTTTTAAAGTTACCACTCCATTTTTTTCAAATTATTTCAGGGCTCAAAATTTTTGAAAAATACGTGTTCCTATAGAGAATTTTCTGGTGTTTTCAAATTTTCAAACCGCAAGTCTTTATCTCGTATAGTTTTAGAGATATTCAATAGAATATAAAAATAAACTTACCATCATCAACAATTGTGTTTTTATTTTTTGTCCATTGTTCTCGGACTTTATTTGACCATCCTGAAGTTTTTTTGCTTAACTTTTGTTTATTTTGAACTCTGAAATTATAAATAAATCATCCAGCTTTACTATAATCATGGAAACAGCTGATATGTTCAAATAATTCTAATTAATGTCAGTCTTTTTATATTTTCCAAGGAACTTTTGGTACGGGATTTGTACAAAATATATAAAATTGTTCGAAAACTACCTTAAATTGGGTGTAGAAATTTTAATGGAAATATTGAAAATTGTGTATCTCAATTTGTTTCAGAGATACATACAAAAATATGACTATATTTGTGAATTTTTGTAAAGTAGGCAACTCACAAAACACGAGTGTTGTGCGAGTTATATACATTTTTATTATACAATGTGTTTAAAAAAATCTAAATCGCAGTAGGCTATGAGCAAAATAACGTTTGTCAATGTTAAAGTATTTAATTAATTGTCAATTTGACACAAGATATCAAAAATATCTGAAAAAATCAAAAAAAATTTTCTTGAATCCTTATTTTATACATAGATATACATTAGAAAACGGCGATTGGCAATATTCTATATCCTTTTTTATTATCTTTTCTCTAAAATAACATTTCATAATCAATTTTGACAATTTGGCTTTTGAATTGATAATTATTTCAGATGCATTTTTATTTCTATGGCCTATCCTGAATCAATTCTTTGTAATTCAAATTAAAATTAGTCAAATACTTACATGATAAATCCTGAAATTTCAGTTTCAGGGTCACTAAGGTCTATCCATTCGTCAATATGACTACTTTTAATGCTAAGGCTTGTAGGGCTGTATTTTCCATACAGACTATTTTGCAAATCATATGAGACGATACTGTCTCTATTTGACCCTGAATTCGATCCGGAATTTGACCCGGAATTTGACCCAGTATTTGACCCAGTATTTGACCCTAATTTGGGTAAAATATTCCCTTGATCTCCGCCCAAATTAGGGTGTATATCAATAATATTATTTATTGACTCATAACTTTGTGTTTTGGGGTCCTTTACCAACTCTACACCTATTTTAGGGTGTATGAATGTTGGTGTATCAATATTATGAGTAGTCACACCCATATCTGGGTGTGATGTTATTTCACTAATAGTCGAATATATATTTTCTTTGACTTCTAGACTTTCTCGACGGACTGCACCTATTTTTGGGTATAATATGTTTAAAAGTGAACAATACGGTGAAAAAATTTAAAGAAGTCCGATCAAGATATCCAGATTTTAGTGAATAAGCACGATTTAAGGTCACTAGAATCCGATTTTAACTATAAATTCCTCAATCTGACATTCATGGGAAGAACTGAAAAGGTTTTGGTAACAATTGAACAACCGGAAGTAGTAGTTTCTTAAAAAAATTCGTCTAAATATTTTTTTGAAAATTTGTGTTATTACTAATATTGAAAAATATAAAATTCTACATCTAATACACGTAAAATTTTTGTTCACCAAGGAAACCAGTTGACAAATTCAAATGTTTGTAACATAATTTATAAATATCAGTGTCAAAAATACGTATATCTAGTTGTTAATGAATTGGAAGAATATCTGACATTTAGGAACTTCCTCATACAATAAAAAAGTCTTGTTAAATACAATAAAAAATAATATTTAGGTAAAGTTTTATAATTTTTTTATTATAAAACGACGTTTCGGCAGCATAGTGCAATACAATATTGATGTAACATAAAAATGAAAATAGCGAGAGGTATTGTGCTGTAAATAACCTTGACCAGACTTCTTTAAAAAAATTACTATACCCATTTTTTCTGATGATTCTGACGACAAAATTTCATATATATTATCATCATTTTTTTCTGGATTTTCATAGATATTTTCGTCAAATGATTCATAACTATGAATACTTAAAGTATCATCTTTGATGATACTTTCTGGAGGATCATATTTTGATGATTTATATTCATGTAGTATATCATCAGTTTTTTGCAAAATTTGTTCGTAATTTTTAATATCATCATTTTGAATTTTTGGTTCCACAGTATCATATAGATTATCATCCAATATTTGATGATTATCTGTTGTATCATCATTTTTTTGGCCTGTATCATCGTATAATTTATTTTTTTCTGTGTTATCATCATAAACTATTGTGGAATAAATATTTAAGTTTAAACTTTCGCGCGATTTTTGCCGCCATAAGAAAGAATTGTTTGGCAAGACGGCCATTTTGTTTTCGGCGGCCATCTTTAAAACCTGCTGACTCGATGTTGTTTTTGTCAATTTTAAAGTTTCATACAAATCACTCTTTTTTTTAATATCGATATTAGTTTTTTGATTTTTTTTGTTGATAATGTCTGATTTGCTTTTGTTTTCGAATATTTCAATTGTTTTTCTCACGCTGTGGTGATGCTCAGATGTTTTTTGATCTATTTTTTGTTCGATTTTTCGAAAACTTGATTTTCGTTTGATGGATGGCTTTTTTCGAAGTTCGACTTTGGGTTTTGGTCGAATTTTCGGTTTTTCGATTTTACTGTTTACTCTTTTGACAATTTTTTTTATCTGTGGTTCTTCTTCGTTAATTAACTCATTAAATTTAAGAGTTAATTCTTTTACTTTATTTGATCTGAGGGTTGTACTGAAATTTTTTTTTGTTGAAATATTTTTTACTTTAAAACTAATTTTACGTTTTTTTCTTAAATCTTCTAAGTCCATATTTGATATTTCACATTTTGTTTTATTTAAATTTGCAGTTTTTTTCTCAAAAGTATTTTGTAAATTTAACATTTTAACCTAAAAAAAATATAAAGTGTTGACATAAAATTCTCACGAATATTTTCAAACAATTATTTTCCTTGAAAAACAATATTCGTTACCTTGGTAACGTAAAACAATTGTTTGTCTTATAAAAAAAACTCTGTAGATTCCAAATTTTCATTGTAGAACTCTGTATCTCTAATAGTTTTAAAGATATTAATAAAAATATGTAACAAAAAACATGTTACAAATTTTTTAAAATTCCCAAAAAAATATGTGATTTTTAAAAGTATGTAATATATAAATCACTATTGGGGGAAAATAATTTTTTGATGTTTCTTATAGGGAATTTTATGGGAAATTCAAATTTTGAACGTACAGGTCTGTATCTCTAATAGTTTTCGAGTTATGATGAAAAATGTAAAAAATGAACATGAAAATTTGAAAAATTTATAAATAACATATTTTTTTAAGGTTATGTAACTTTTGAACTATATAAGGGAAAAATATGGATTTAACATATCTTATAGAGAATTTTATGGAGAATCGAAATTTTCATCGTACAACGCCGTATCTCTAATAGTTTTTAAGATATAAAATATGCAAGAAAAACATGTTACAATTTTTTTAAAAATTCCCAAGAAATATGTGATTTTTACAAGTTATGTAATTTATAAATCACTATAGGGAGAAAATAATTGTTTGGTGTTTTTTATAGGGAATTTTATGAGGAATCCAAATTTTTGACGTACAAGTCTTTATCTCTAATAGTTTTCGAGTTATGAGCAAAAATGTAAAAAATGAACACAGCACAAAAATTTGAAAAATTTATAAATAATATATTTTTTAAAATTTATGTAGATTATGAACTATTTTTGGAAAAAATATGTATTTTACCTATTTTATAGAGAATTTTATGTAGATTCCAAATTTTCTAGGTACAACTATCTATCTCTTTTAGTTTTCGAGTTATTTTATATTTTGCAAAATGGCAACTTTAAAAATTTGTATTCTATTGATTTATAACTTTCGTACGATATATTGTAATAAATAAAACATCAAAATTATTATTACAGGACGATAGCTTTTCTATACAAGGTCCAATATATATTTCGAACACGTATTTAATATAAATACAATAGAATAAATAATATAAAAATAAATTTCTCTGTATTTGTTGCGAAATATATGGTATACCATTAAAAAGAATTTAAAAATCAAGTTTTTGTGATAATTCTTTTTTCAAAATATTCATTATTAGTTACAAAATGATTTTATCTAATTTAAATATTAATTTTTTTTATAGATATAAAGTTATTTTGATATATTTATCGTAAAAGGAAGAAATTGAGCACATTCATTTTTTTATTAAACAAATGAAAGTTTTCTCAGCACTCTACATATATTACGTGAAATAAAACTAGGTCAAATCATCTTTTACCTTTCATGTAGAATCAAAAAATTAGTGTATTACTTTCAAAAATGTACAATTTTCTTTAAAAAACTAGATTATATTTTTCTGCATAATTATTTTCATATAAAATCATGAATATCTCAAAAATTATAAAAGATATCGCTTCAATTTTTACAAATTTGAATTCCTCGGGTCTTCTTTTATAGAAAAACATTTTTTTCAAAATTATCAATGGCTGAAAAAATGAAATAGTGACATGTCAACATTGTACACTTTAAAAATTAATATCTCAAAAACTGTAAGAGATAGCGAGCTGTTCGTCAAAAATTTGAATTCCTCATGAAATTTCCTATCTTTTCATGTATAGTTTGATTTTTACTCATGAGTGGTTCCCAAGTTATGCAAACTTTAAAAACTATGTATTTTTGAAAATGTGTTCCTATTGAAGTTTTTTGTCAATATCTCCAAAATTATTAAAGATACAGAAGTGTCTGTGGAAAATTTGAATTCCTCATAAAATTTCCTATCTTTTCATGTATAGTTCGATTTTTACTGATGAGTGGTTCCCAAGTTATGCAAACTTTAAAAACTATGTATTTTTGAAAATGTGTTCCTATTGAAGTTTTTTGTCAATATCTCCAAAATTATTAAAGATACAGAAGTGTCTGTGGAAAATTTGAATTCCTCATAAAATTTCCTATCTTTTCATGTATAGTTCGATTTTTACTGATGAGTGGTTCCCAAGTTATGCAAACTTTAAAAACTATGTATTTTTGAAAATGTGTTCCTATTGAAGTTTTTTGTCAATATCTCCAAAATTATTAAAGATACAGAAGTGTCTGTGGAAAATTTGAATTCCTCATGAAATTTCCTATCTTTTCATGTATAGTTTGATTTTTACTCATGAGTGGTTCCCAAGTTATGCAAACTTTAAAAACTATGTATTTTTGAAAATGTGTTCCTATTGAAGTTTTTTGTCAATATCTCCAAAATTATTAAAGATACAGAAGTGTCTGTGGAAAATTTGAATTCCTCATAAAATTTCCTATCTTTTCATGTATAGTTCGATTTTTACTGATGAGTGGTTCCCAAGTTATGCAAACTTTAAAAACTATGTATTTTTGAAAATGTGTTCCTATTGAAGTTTTTTGTCAATATCTCCAAAATTATTAAAGATACAGAAGTGTCTGTGGAAAATTTGAATTCCTCATAAAATTTCCTATCTTTTCATGTATAGTTCGATTTTTACTGATGAGTGGTTCCCAAGTTATGCAAACTTTAAAAAATATGTATTTTTGACCAAAAATATATGAATAATTTTGTTAATATTGTTTTTTTTGTTATTTTTAATGATTTATTATTAAAAAATTAATAATAATAATATTTATATATTATACAAATTAATATATTTTTATGTATTGCTTAAAATAGGTTAAATCTAATATTTTTTTATACAAATAATTTAAAATTGTTTTATTCAACAATGGTAACCATAGTAACGGTACAAAAACAGTTGAACCGTATAACATAAACAAATTAACTGTATCACAAAATATACGATTTTTTTTTTTGTAAATACATTTAAAATAAATATAAATTTGTTGAATATTAAATTATATTTAATTTTACATAATTTTTTTATATAAAATATTAAGAAATCATTAAGAAACATCTTATAAAGTGTTATATTTATTTGGGTCACGTGAAATGTTCGTATATATGTAATTCGCTCCATAAGTATATTAGAAAATAGTTATATTTTTCTATAGAAATTTTTTTTTTAAGGTTATGTAACGCCTATACTACTAGTCAGTAAATATCGAAACATACTTTGTTTTATAGATAATTTCATGTAGATTCCAAATTTTCAACAATTAAGTCGCCATCTTTTCCGGTTTTCGACTTACGAACAAAAACGTAAAATATGATTTTTACGAAAATCACAAATATTAAAAATTGATTTTATTTATCGCTACAGAACTTGTGTGCCGTTTTTTATTAAACATTGTTTTATACATAATCTTAAAGATAATTTTATGTAGATTCCAAATTTTCAACAATTAAGTCGCCATCTTTTCCGGTTTCCGACTTACGTACAAAAACGAAAAATATGATTTTTTACAAAAATCACAAATTTAAAAAATGATTTTATTTATCGCTACAATACTTGTGTGCCGTTTTTTATTAAATATTGTTTTATACATAATCTTAAAGATAATTTTATGTAGATTCCAAATTTTCAAAAACCAGATTTCTATCTTTAATAGTTTTAAAGTTACGAAGAAAAAACTGAAAAATGGTCAATTAGGAAAAAATTGTAAGATGTTTTCTTAATACATAATATTTTTTTTTGATAATGTTATCAATATTTTATGATGGAATAATATTTTATCTTATTAGGACAGCGTAAACAACATATAATATGTAATAATTTGATAATTATTATTTATTTTACCTGTAAAATATTTGAGTACAGTCCTGTATGTTGAATAAGCGAATTTTTAATATTTTAAGTCATCAAAAAATACATTACTCATTAATTTTTCCATATTAATAATAGTAAACTACAACACATTTAAAAAAAATATAGTAACACTATTTTATTAACATTAAAACACTTTTTGTTATATTTATAACAATTTTGCTACACCATATATTAACACCCACACTTCTTTAATTTTAAGGCACTTTTAGGGACTTTTTGGCACAAATAAACAACAAAAATGAAAGAAAAACAATAATTTTTAACTTTTTATAAAAAGTACATGTTCACAAACACGTATCACTATTACTAATGCAATGTTTCTTAAGATGCCTTAAGTCTTCGGGTTTGCTCGCAAATCTTCGGCTATATTCGGCAAAAATACCTCACATTCTTTTGTTATTGTGTAGCGTGTAATATTACATATAAATATACCAGTAAAACATAAAAAAATTATTGTATATTTAAAAAAAAATATATTTTACCTTCCGTCACCTTTAGGTAAGGCAGGTATTGTCTTTGGTCAAAAATTCGGTGAATAAGCACGGTTTAGGGTCCCTAGAATACGATTTTACTAGCTTTATGATAACTCCTAAAAATTATAATTCTTTTGATTATACATTTTTCTTAATATTCAATTGAATTATAAAGAGATTAACTTTCGTAAATCAGCCAGCTTTGCTATAATCATGTAAACAGCTGATATATTCAAATAATTTTAATTGATAGATGTCAGTGTCAAAACCGCAAGATTTTATCTCTAATAGTTTTCGAGTTATACATTTTTAAAGTTTTTTTGACGAAACTATTGAATATTTTGTTAATAAAAACAGGTATATACCCTAAATTAGGTGTGGAGATTACAATGAAAATATTTAAAATTGTGTATCTCAATTTATTTCAAAGATACATACAAAAAAACATGAAAAAATTGCTTAAGCAAGCAACCAGCAAAACATATGTGTTGTACGGGACTTATCGATTTATTTTCGTTGCTTAGCAACGTGTTTAATAACAAATTCGCATCGAAATAATGCAGGGCATACTAGATTCTCTTCATAATACTAAAAAAATGGGGTAAGTTACTATTAATTTGTAAATTTAAAGTACAAATGAGAAAAAATTATTGTCATTTTTTATTTTTTTTCTTCAGCGATTCGTTGAATGGCCGATGGCTTAACGCCCATGAAGATCGTTCAGCCGATCTGAAAATATTTTCAGGACGATGTATTTTATTATGCGATAGTCATAATTCTGGTGATTATAATTTAATTTTAGCAGAACCAAAAATATGGTGAATAATTTTATTAATAACATTTTTTACATCATAAATACATTTCTACTATTATAGCTTGCAAAATGACGATGAAAATAATGAATCAAATTCTGCCACACCTAATTTAGGGTGTAGGGTTAGCGTTACTGGCCGATTAAGAGTATATAGGGGCGCTGCGTCTTTATCTAGTGAACGGCCCTTATACGGACCACCTAGTTCTATTCTGTCATTTTATACAGACGATTTGGAACCCCGTATACCAGGTAAAATAATCGAGGTAGTGACTCGAAAACTCCAATTTGGAGCACCATATCCAAACAAATTTTGGATGAATCTTACATAACTTTTAATTTTGAACAACTTTTGTCATAAGAATTTTTTTCGTAAAGTTGATGGTTTAGCCGGAATAATTATAAATAAATCAAATTTTAATCGGCTCCGGAGAATCTCAGATTTTGATATTTATATCTCGGAAACGGTAAGAGATAGAGAAAAATCGTATAGGACCTTTTTTGTAGCCAATCGAATTCTAGAGGGAGTTTACATTTAACTTTTTTTTATACGACGTACCAGTTCCGAGTTACGACTGTTTTTGTGAGTTTTAACGGGTTTTCAGCCTCCACACCCTTAATTTGGGGTTATATCGAAAAAAGTTTAATACATAGTTTCTATAACTTTTGATTCTCTACAACTTTTGTCATATGACATTTTTTTGTAAAGTTGATGGTTTAGCCGCAAATAACGTCATACCCAAAAATGGGTGGAAAGCAATTTTGTCATGAAATGTACGTATTTTTCTACATACATTTTTGTTACTTAATAAAAATTTTGAATACAAATTTTAATCGGCTCCGTAGAATCTGAGATTTTGAAACATATCTCGGAAACGATAAGAGATAGAGAAAAAGCGTATAGGACCTTTTTTGTAGCCAATCGAATTCTAGGGGGAGTTTACATTCAACTTTTTTTGATACGACGTACCAGTTCCGAGTTACGACTGTTTTTGTGAGTTTTAACGAGTTTTCAGCCTCCACACCCTTAATTTGGGGTTATATCGAAAAAAGTTTGATACACGGTCTCTATAACTTTTTATTCTCTACAACTTTTGTCATATGACATTTTTTTGTCAAGTTGATGGTTTAGCCGGAAATGACCTCACACCTTAAAATGGGTGAAAATTCGAAGTTTGCATATCGATTTTAGGAATCTACGTATTTTTTGCGTATATACCCAAAATTTGGTTTTTCAATTATTAAAAATAAGAAAAGTCAAAATTTTTCCAATTTTTTATAAAACGTATTTTTAGCGGTCGCTGTGTCTATAGGAACAAATATTTTAATATACAAAAACAATAAACCGTTTTTTAAGTGGTCTACTCCGGAAATACAAGTTTCTGCACTAGAGCAAGAAATATGGAGGCGCTTAATTTCGTCAGATTTAAATCAACAAAGTTTAAAAGAAAATATTGCTTCGTTAAAAAGTATGCCATTTACGGAAATTTCTCCTAGGTAAAAAAATGGACGTTATATTTATATAAAAAATGACTTGTTTTTTATTGTTTATAGGTCTCAAAAATTACTAATTTTGGCTTTAGAAAAACATAATAATAATTACAGACATTTAGAAGAATATATTGGTAAATTTATTCATACAGAAATGCCAACAAAACCAAGTATTATTAATAGCATGTGTACATTAAACAAAAATTCACAAAATATTAATTCAATAGCTTGTTTATGTATCGCCACAGAAGATGGCCTTATTTATATTTTGGATCCAATCGCTTTTACAGTACTTCATCAAGTAGGTATTCAAATTTTTTTTTATTATGTTGGCGTCACTTATTATTGAAGTCATTGGTTTTTTCCCCCGTCTATATAGTTATGTCTCTGGTATCGACTGTTACGCCATCTATGAGAATTTTTGAATACTTCTCATTCATATATGATAGACTAAATTTTAGTTTTTTACATATATCTTCTAAAATATTAATTTTACAAAAAAAATGTATAGGACCTAAATTATTCAACATGAAATTCTCTATAAATTGGTACTAGAATGAATGCTGTAACTATTGTGTAATCCGAGATATGCCGCTTTGAAAATATCCACAAATTTAAAAAATATTTTCGAAATAATTATTTTATAATATTTTAGGCAACATGTACATCACAAAACTTAAGCCCAGTTTACATAGCAGCATCAGGACAATTTGACATAGAATTCAGAATAATTATAACATGTCGTGACAGGTCTGTTTGGGTCCTACGTCGTGATTGGCTGGAAGGGCGACGACTTTTAACCGCCACGCTATTAGGGCCAATCATAGATTGTCTTATTATAGGCCCTGAAAATCAAATTGTCATAGGGGGTAACGAAAAAATTGGAATTTGGACAAAAAAAGGAAAATTGCTGTACAATGTAGGAGAAAAATAAGAATAACTCGAAAATGGCTAAAGATAGAAAATTGGGGTTAGAAAATTTGAAAATTACGGAAAATTTCCTATCAGATACATGTAGAATAATAGTTAAATAAATGGTTTTTAACTTCTAATAAATGCCGGGAGGTCATGTGCTGGCCACATCAGATTTTTTATTAATGTATGCTGTAGAAAATTCAATAATCTTTCATTTTTATAATGACATAAAATGTGAAAAAATGGCATTTAATAATATTTTTTGTAGAAAAACCAATATGAGCTTCAAGTAAAGTACCATTTCCGGTTATCCGATTTACACCAAAATCTAATGGTTTCTTTCTACATTAAAATAGGATCGAAATACAAGGTTTCAGAATTTTTTGATTGATAGTATTTGAGTTACTAAAATTTTGATATGCGATTTTTAGCATGATCCCTATACCTCCCTAACCAAACGGGAGGTAAAAAGTCTGAATTTTTCAAATTTTCTAGTTCCAATTTAATATCTTCAACGGTTAACGAGTTATTCAATTGTTTATGAAATAAAATTTTACAAAATTTAATATTTACAGATAATTCCTCATCAAAAAGGGTCAAAAATAACTTGTATGGCCCTTGTATCTCTTCCGCATTTAAACACAAACTTAATAGCAATTGGAGTTAACACCCAAATTCAATTATATCAAAATAGAACTTTAGTAGATCAAATAAATTTGCCTGAAAGTCCTAGTGCGATAAAATTTGGCCGTTTGTCCCAAGAAGACAATGTTTTAATTATAATTACAAAAGATGGCAGTCTTATTTTCAAAATTTTGAAACGTATGGCCGATTTTTCCCTGTCTTCTATAAATATAAATGACAGCACTCCAAATAACTCTATTGTAAACCGGCCTTTACCTCTACCAAAACGTAGTAAACTGTTTGCCGAACAGATGGCGCGAGAGAGACAATTTTCACAAAATATTCATCAAATATTTCAGCAAAATTTGATCAAATTACGGTTGCTAGCTTCACAGTTGACAGTGAATGCGTTGAATATAGCTAACAGTGTTAGTGACAACGAAAAAAACCCTATTAAGTTATCTGCTCAGGTATTTCTAGTTACTTTTTACTTTAAACATTTAGTAACTTTTTTTTTGTTAGGTTTTAGGTCTGGGACCAAAATTTACACTAACATTAACCTTAGAAAATATAAGTACTATTAAAATAATTGAAAATCTACAATTATTATTGCATGTGAACACTTTAAAATATAAAATTGATCAGCCATTTTTAAAGGTACGTTAATATTTTTAACAAATCCATGTTTTAATTTAATTTTAATAGATTCCTAGCATACCGCCCGAATGTAGCTACAAAATCGAAGTGTCAATTACGGAAATAATTGACTCTAATATGTCACAAAATGAAGACGTCACTCCTATCAGAGTTTTTCTTTTTAACCAAACAAATTCTCAACCAATTTTAGCTGCGAGCATTAATATGCCGCCTACGGATCCTTTAGCATTTTTAGTATAAATTTTATTTGCAATATAGTTGGCAACATTGTTAATACGAGTACCATCTTATTTTTTATTAATAACTCCTAACCTAATTAATTTTTATAAACTATATTAACAAATATAGACGTAGAATTCCACGTAGAATCCATATTTGCAAGAATTAATACAGAATTCCATTTAGTTCAAGAGTTATTCAAGAAAAACTATTTTTTTCTACATATAACATTTTTCAACCCTGAATAACTCCTACCCTAATTAATTTTTGAAAACTAACTTAACAAATATGGACGTAGAATTCCACGTAGAATCCATATTTGCAAGAATTAATACAGAATTCCATTTAGTTCAAGAGTTATTCAAGAAAAACTATTTTTTTCTACATATAACATTTTTCAACCCTCAATAACTCCTACCCTAATTAATTTTTAGAAACTAACTTAACAAATATGGACGTAGAATTCCACGTAAAGTTCAAATTTGCAACAATCAACACAGAATTACATTTAGTTCAGGAGTTATTAAAGAAAAACTATTTTTTTCTACATATAACATTTTTCAACCCTTAATAACTCCTGCCCTAATTAATTTTTATAAACTAACTTAACAAATATGGACGTAGAATTCCACGTAGAAATCAAATTTTCAAGAATCGATGCAGAATTCCATTTAGTTCCGGAGTTATTAAAGAAAAAGTAAAATTTTACATAATACATAAAAAAAAATAAAGTAAATTTTCATTCATTAATTACTCTTTAATTAAAGATACATTAATTTTTAGTTTTCTTGTATTACAAACAAAAACTAATTTATTAAACAATACAATAAACTAAATTTAACATTTTTCGTATAAATTTTCTTTGCAATAAATTGGCAACCTTGCCTACTCATAAGTTTTAGTTTTGCTACAGTTGGCAAGATTGCATCAGCCATTTTATTGACAGTTGACATATCATACAAAAAACTCATTTGTTTTTATTTTAAAACAATATTGTAGCAATTCATTTGTTTAAAAACAATAAATTTGTGTTAAAAATGTGTTAATAAACAAATAAAAACATCAAATATTGTGTTATTTAAAACTAGGTGTGTCTGAAAACAATTTTCATGAGGTTTTTAATAAATTTTATTATGCCTCCTTTAAAAAATACAAATAAAAACATCAGTGCAATATCAGAAACACAACAATTACAATCCGAAAATAATTATTTAGTTAATTTTGAAAATACGAATGATACTGAACATATTTATACATGTAGACCATATCCGAATAAAGTTTTGCAAAATTTAAACAATTTAAGACGAAATTCGCGATTTTGCGACGTAGATATTATTGCGGAAGGAAAAATCATAAAGGTAAGAAATTTTATAACATGAATATCTCGAAAATTATCAAAGATATTGTTGAAATTCTGTCAAATACGTAATTTTGAGGGTTGGTATAAAACATGCAAATATCTCAATTTTGGCTGAAGATACGTGCAAAATTGTTTCAAATTTGTAATTTCCATGAAATTTAGACCTAATATACATAAAAAAATTATTTAATAACTGTTTTTAAAAAGTAGAAAAATGGGAACATTTGACAATATTTACTCTAGATTAGTGTTTTCTAAACATTTATTTGACTATGTTTTAGTGTTTATGTAGTCAAAATTTTCTGAAAATTTCATATCTAAAAGAATTTTAAAGATATCTTTAATATTTGACGAGATATTTGAGGTTTTGTGTGAACCTAACCTTCAAATATTTTGAGCGATTTTTCATTATAGGCACATAGGGCTGTTTTAGCAGCAAGCAGCCCTTATTTTCATGCAATGTTTACTTTAAACTTAGCCGAGAACACTCAAAGATCTGTTGAGTTACATTCCATAACTCCAGAAATTTTAGAGTTACTATTAGATTTTATTTATACCGGTTCTTTAACGTTAAATCAAAGTAATGTTCAAGAATTGATGGTTGCTGCAGATATGTTGCAACTTAAAGAAATTGTTGAAGGGTGTACTGAATATTTGAAACGGGAAATCCACCCAACGAATGTTATTGGGATTTATAGGTAATATTTTTACTTGTAAATCATCAACGGTTAAAAATATCGTGAAAATAACATGAAATTCGTGTTGTACGAGGTTTAAACTATAAATTGACACATAACCTCTCGTTAAAACTGTTTGGACAATGCGTTATTTAACCTAGATGCGATAAGGAACGTTAAGTTACTTTTCGACCCATTTTTGGGTGTTACGAGTGGAAATTTGGGTGTGGCGGTGTCAAAAATGAAATCTATGGGTTTTTTTACATAGGGAGTGAATTTTTCAAGGCCTGGTATTCATTATTTCAAAAGATATTAACGTATTTGTAATTTGTGGGAACACGGCACAAAATTTGGGGTTATACAAAGTTTACACCCATTTTTGGGCTATTTAGGGTTAAAATTAAGGGTTGATAGTATGAAAAACGTGTTCTACGGAGTTTAAAATATATATTTACTCATTTCCATATCTTAAAAATGTCTTGACAAAGTTTTATTTGAATATTTCTACAATGACGCCTGTTCAAAACTCCAATTCTTCAAAAACTTTTAATTGGATATTAATTCGGCTGAAATTTATAGGAAACATATAAAATTAACTGGAAATCATTTATTTATATTCAAAATTAGTCAAAAACATTGATTTTTTATTGAAAATATTTGTTTGACAACAGAAAAGTGTGGTTAAAAATTGTGTACGTCTCAAAAACATTCGCTTGGTGTACAGCGCCAAAATGCTCGAACTATATTACCGACACTTTTATTACATATCTTAAATATCAATAATTAATAATTTATTGATGTATTTATGCCCTAAATATACTTAAAAACTTATTAAACATTTGTTTAATGTATTTATTAATAAGTTTTATAATCTGTCTTACCTACAGAGTTAAATTGTCAAATATAGTTCGAGCATTTTGGCGCTGTATACCAGCCGAATGTTTTTGAGACGTACATAATTTTTAACCACACTTTTCAGTTGTCATACAAATATTTTCAATAAAAAATAAATGTTTTCGACTAATTTTAAGTATAAATAAATGATTTTCAGTTAATTTTATGTGTTTTTTGTAAATTTCAGCCGAATTCATATCCAATTAAAAGTGTTGCATGTTTTTGAAGATTTGGAGGAGTTTTGGAACGGGCGTCATTTTAGAAATATTCAAATAAAACTTTGTCCAGACAGTTTTAAGCCGTGGAAATGAGTAAATTTATATTTGAAACCCCACAGAACACGTTTTTCATACTGTTAACCTTTAATTTTAACCCTAAATAGTCAAAAAATGAGTGCAAACTTTTATAACCCCAAATTTCTGCCCGAAATTACAAATTCGTTAATATCTTTTGAAATAATGAATACCAACATTTGAAAACATCACATCAGGTGTAAAAAATCTCATAGATTTCATTTTTAACACCCTTACACCCAAATACCCACTTATAACACCCAAAAATGGGTCCTAAAGTATCTTAACTTTCCTTGTCACATCTAGGTTAAACAACGCATTGTTCAGACGTTTTTAAGGGGAGGTTATGTGTTAATATACAGTTTGATCCTCATACAACACGAATTTCGTGCTAATTTCACGATATTTTTAACCGTTGAGAAGTTATGAACAAAATAAAATTGATTTTTTTGTTGGCAGATTTGCTGACACTCATAATTGTAGCTCTTTAGTTACATATGCTTCAGAATATATATATTTACATTTTCCTCTGATATCTATTGAAGATGAATGGTTAGAAATTCCTAAAGAAATATTGGTGCATTTTCTTTGTTCTGAACAACTTAAAGTCGACTCTGAATTTCAGGTAAATTTCGTTAAAAAGTGAGGTTATCTCATGTCATAATCAAAATTTCGCCAGGTTTTTACAGCCGCGTTACGATGGATAACCCATAACACAATTTCCAGACGAAGATATGTCTTCGAAATATTACGTCACATCCGTCTGCCATTACTATCAAATAATTTATTACAATTAGCCGTTGATGACGTACAAGACAGAAGTCTCCAAGTTGCTTTGCGTTCTGTCCATGAAGATCTTCTTCTTAGGCGCAATTCACTTGTTCCATTGTTTGTCCAACCTCGCCAGGGGGCCAAAAAAAATATTTATGTCATAGGGGGGTCGAAAAGGGAGCCAGAAAATGGCTGGCATCGAAGAGAAAGTCGATTTACGGAGGTTGAAAGGTTTGACACATTTCGAAGGTAAGATCAAGAAAAAAATTTTCAGAAGTGGGATAAGGGTCGAAAAGTGAAAACTGTATTTTTGATTTTGTGCGGTGTAAAACTAAATGAGAAATGTATTTAAATGTCATTTTTTACAAATCTTTAAATAAAATTTGAGCCCATGGGCCAAAAAAATCAAAACTATGCATCCTTACACAAAAAACTCCAAGGAATCTAAATCTGCTGGAATTTTTGCTCCATCTTGCTCCAAATTGGAGTTAACGACCCTTAAAATCGGCCAAAATTTCAGTTCTGTCGTTTTTTACAAATCTTTAAATAAATTTTGAGCCCATAGGCCAAAAAAATCAAAACTATACATCCTTATACAAAAAACTCCAAGGAATCTAAATCTGCTGGAATTTTTGCTCCATCTTGCTCCAAATTGGAGTTAACGACCCTTAAAATCGGCCAAAATTTCAGTTCTGTCGTTTTTTACAAATCTTTAAATAAAATTTGAGCCCATGGGCCAAAAAAATCAAAACTGAACACCCTTATACAAAAAACTCCAAGGAATGTAAATCTGCTGGAATTTTTGCTCCATCTAGCTCCAAATTGGAGTTATCGGCCCTTTAAAAACGGTCAAAATTTCAGTTCTGTCGTTTTTTACAAATCTTTAAATAAAATTTGAGCCCATGGGCCAAAAAAATCAAAACCATGCATCCTTATGCAAAAAATTCCAAGGAATGTAAATCTGCTGGAATTTTTACTCCAACTCGCTCCAAAATGGAGTTATCGGCCTTTAAAACCAATCAAAATTTCAGTCCTGTCGTTTTTTACAAAACTTTAAATATATTTGGAGCCCATGGGCCTTATACAAAAAACTCCAAGGAATCTAAATCTGCTGGAATTTTTGTACCAACTTGCTCCAAATTGGAGTTAACGGCCCTTAAAAACAGTTCAAATTTCAGTCCTGTCGTTTTTTATAAATCTTTAAATAAAATTTGAGCCCATGGGCCAAAAAAATCAAAACTATACATCCTTATACAAAAAACTCCAAGGAATGTAAATCTGCTGGAATTTTTGCTCCAACTCGCTCCAAATTGGAGTTATCGGCCCTTAAAAATGGTCAAAATTTCGGTCCTGTCGTTTTTTACAAATCTTTAAATAATATTTGAGCCCATGGGCCAAAAAAATTAAAACCATGCATCCTTATACAAAAAACTCCAAGGAATCTAAATCTGCTAGAAATTTTACTCCAACTCGCTCCAAATTGGAGTTATCTGCCTTTAAAACCAATCAAAATTTCAGTTCTGTCGTTTTTTACAAATCTTTAAATAAAATTTTAGCCCATGGGCCAAAAAAATCAAAACCATGCATCCTTATACAAAAAACTCCAAGGAATCTAAATCTGCTAGAATTTTTGCTCCATCTCGCTCCAAATTGGAGTTATCGGCGTTTAAAACCAATCAAAATTTCAGAGTTTTGTCGTTTTTTACAAATCTTTAAATAAATTTGGAGCCCATGGGCCAAAAAAATCAAAACCATGCATCCTTATACAAAAAACTCCAAGGAATGTAAATCTGCTGGAATTTTTGCTCCATCTCACTCCAAACTGGAGTTATCGGCCTTTAAAACCAATCAAAATTTCAGAGAGTGGTCAAAAGTATCTCCCATGGCTATTAGTCGAATATTACCGGGTGTAGCGACTCTAAACGGCCGAATTTACGTCATAGGCGGGGAGCAAGAATCAAAAATTTTGGCCAATGGAGAGTGCTATGATCCTTTGGAAGACAAATGGGCTCAAATCGCCAGTATGGTCATTCCTAGGCAAGAAAATGAATTATATTCGTACTAGTGCCATAAATATTGTTATGGTTGTTTTATACCCATTTTCAGGTGTGAATTCGGGTTGTGCGCTTTAGACGGCTGTCTATACGCAATGGGCGGTTGGGTGGGGGAGGATATCGGGGATTTAATCGAGAGATACGACCCAGAAAAGGGTGTGTGGCAACTTGAGGGCCATATGCCCGAACCGAGATTTTCTATGGGTGTAGTTTCATACGACGGCTTGGTACGCATATATATATATATATATATATATATATATATATATATATATATATATATATATATACAGGGTGTCTCAGGACGAGTTTACGCTATCTATATTTTAAATACTATTTAATATAATTTAACGAAATTTGGTATCTAGTGGTTATCCAACATGCCCGTTTTAACTAAAATATTTTCAAAGCAGTAGCACTTCCGGTTTGACCGGAAATTGACCTCAACTTTCTTATTTTAAATGGTATACGCTATATTTTATTTTACCATTGAATGCAGCGGAAAATTTTACATATGAAGCAATAAAAACATTTTACTAATGATCAACTACTTCCGGCGTTATTCAACTTTTTTTGATTTTTTGTCTGAAATCCGGCACATTTTCAAAACTCTGTATATCGGGAACGAGATCGAATTTTTATAATCTGAAAAAAGCCTTTTATAAAGGAGACTTTAAGCTACATTATCCATAGAAGAATCCTCGATTATTTATAAAAATGTGACGGGTACGTTACACCAAAATTACAGTTGACAAACTTCAAAAAAGACAATTTTTTTAAATGGAACCCCCCCTTTTTTATTACATAAATGTGTACTACGACAAAAAATAAGGGTACTTTATGTAACATGTCCTATGTTGAAAGTTGATAGAATTTAAGTAAATTAGAAAAACATGTAAACTGGGTATAATTACTTTATTAATACGGATAAGTAAGCCATGGAAAAACAATGTTTTTACAAACTCATCTACTTGATTTCTTAGATAATTTACCGTTGGATCAAAGGAATTTAATATGGTACCAGCATGATGGCGCTCCACCCCACAATAGCCATAGAATAAATACTTTTATAATTATACCCAGATTACATGTTTTTCTAATTTACTGAAATTCTATCAACTTTCAACAAAGGACATGTTACATAAAGTACCCTTATTTTTTGCCGTAGAACACATTTATGTAATAAAAAAGGGGGGGTTCCATTTAAAAAAATTGTCTTTTTTGAAGTTTGTCAACTGTAATTTTGGTGTAACGTACCCGTCACATTTTTATAAATAATCGAGGATTCTTCTATGGATAATGTAGCTTAAAGTCTCCTTTATAAAAGGCTTTTTTCAGATTATAAAAATTCGATCTCGTTCCCGATATACAGAGTTTTGAAAATGTGCCGGATTTCAGACAAAAAATTAAAAAAAGTTGAATAACGCCGGAAGTAGTTGAGCATGAGTAAAATGTTTTTATTGCTTCATATGTAAAATTTTCCGCTGCATTCAATGGTAAAATAAAATATAGCGTATTCCATTTAAAATAAGCAAGTTGAGGTCAATTTCCGGTCAAACCGGAAGTGCTACTGCTTTGAAAATATTTTAGTTAAAGCGGGCATGTTGGATAACCCCTAGATACCAAATTTCGTTAAATTATATTAAATAGTATTTAAAATATAGATAGCGTAAGCTCGTCCTGAGACACCTGTATATATATATATAGTGAATTTTGGGGTCATTTTTGGGTTTTAAGGTGTACATGGTCGGTGGGTGTTCTCAAAACGAAAGACATTTGGCCGAATTAGTCTCTTACGAACCCATTTCTGGGGAGTGGCGCAGATTACCACCCATGCAAGTAGCTCGCTCTCAAATGGGTGTAGCTGTTCTGTACGACTCTCTTTATGTCGTTGGAGGAACCAATAGACATAATGAAGTATTAAACAGCGTCGAAAGATATTCTTTTAAACAGGTAATTATTTTTTATTTTTCGAAAAATTGTCCAAAAAAAAATGTCAATTTTTTTTGCTCATAAGTCATGAACGGTTAAAAATATTGTCAAATTAACATGAAATTCGTATTCTGCGAGGTTTGAAATATATATTGACCAATTTTCAAATTTTGAAACCGTTTTGACTAAGTTTTATTTTAATGTTTGTAAGACAACATTTTTGATAATTATTAACAAAAAATACTGTCGTATCTCAGTTACAATTAGAGATACGGCTAAAATTCGACCAAATTTTGAATCTACAAGGTTTGTTTGATATATAATCATGTAAAAAGTGGTTAAAAAATGTCCAGAAAGTCCGAGGATTTGGGTTCAAAAATGGTCAAAATTTTGACTAAAAAGTGCAGTCGAAAAATGTATCGTATCTTAGTTACGATTAAAGATACGACTAAAATTCATCCAAATTTGGAACCTACATGGTTTGTTTGATATATAATCATGTAAAAAGTGGTTAAAAATGTCCAAAAAGTCCAAGAATTTGGGTTCAAAAATAGTCAATATTTTGACTAAAAAGTGTGATTGAAAAATGTATTGTATCTCAGTTACAATTAGAGATACGGCCAAAATTCGTATAAATTTGGAATCTACAAGGTTTGTTTAATATATAATCATGTAAAAAGTGTTTAAAAATGTCCAAAAAGTCCGAAGATTTTGGTTCAGAAATAGACAAAATTTTGCCTGAAAAGTGAGATTAAAAATATTGTCGTATCTCAGTTACGATTAAAGATACGATCAAAATTCATACAAATTTGGAATCTACAAGGTTGAATTGATAAATAACCATGAAAAAAGTGGTTAAAAATGTTCAAAAAGTTCAGAAACGCAAGTTTGAAAAAGGTCGAACTTTTGCTTTAAAAGTTAGGCTAAAAATATTGTCATATCTCAGTTTCCATTAAAGATACGTTCAAAATTTATTCAAATTTGAAATCTAGAAGGTTTGTTTAATATATAGTCATGTAAAAAGTGTTTAAAAAATGTCCAAAAAGTCCGAAGATTTTGGTTCAGAAATAGACAAATTTTGCCTGAAAAGTAATGTTAGAAATATTGTCGTATCTCAGTTACAATTAAAGATACGGCCAAAATTCGTCTAAATTTGGAATCTAGAAGGTTTGTTTAATATATAATGATATAAAAAGTGTTTAAAAAATGTCCAAAAAGTCTCAGGATTTTGGTGTAGAAGTATTGTCGTATCTCAGTTACAATTAAAGATACGATCAAAATTCATCCAAATTTGGAATCTACAAGATTGATTTGATATATAATTATGTTAAAAGTGGTTAAAAATGGTCAAAAAGGCCAAGGATTTGGGTTCAAAAATAGTCAAAATTTTGACTAAAAAGTGTGATTGAAAAATGTATCATATCTCAATTACAATTAAAGATACGACCAAAATTCGATCGGATTTAGCATCTGCAAGGTTTGTTTGATATATAATTATGTAAAATGTAGTTGAAAAATGGTCAAAAAGTTCTGAAACTTGGGTTTGAAAATGGTCAAAATTTTGCCGCAAAAGTGAGGTTGTAAACGGTATCGTATCTCAGTTATCATTAAAGATACGGCCATATATCATCTAAATTTGGAATCTACAATGTTGATTTTATATATTACCATGTAAAAAGTGTTTCAAAATGGTCAAAAAGTTCAGAAACTCAGGTATAAAAATGGTTAAAATTTTGCCTGACAAGTGATTTTAAATATCGTGCCATATCTCAGTTACAGTTAAAGATACGACCAAAATTTGTCCAAATTTGGAATCTACAAGGTTTGTTTGATATATAACCATGCAATAAGTGGTTTAAAAATGGCCAAAAAGTCTCAAAACCCGGACATAAAAATGATTAAAATTTTGCCTCAAAAGTGAGTGCAAAAATCGTATCATATCTCAGTTACATTTAAAGATACGACCAAAATTCGTCCAAATTTAGAATCTACAAGGTTAGTTTGATATATAACCATATAAAAAGTGGTTAAAAAATGGTCAAAAAGTTCAGAAACTCGTGTTGGAAAATTATGAACAAAAAAACACTTTTTCGCGGTTTTTTTCAAATTTAAACCAAACTATCTCGTTTCCCTTTCAGAATAAGTGGTTTCCGGTGTCCAGCATGACCACCCCGAGAGGTTGCCCAGCCGTCACTTCCGCTGATGGCCTTTTGTACGTCATAGGCGGCGACCAAACTCATGACGTCAACTTTTATCGCGCGCAGTATACTTTATCGAGTGTAGAGTGCTATGATCCTCTTACCGATAACTGGCGGGAATGTCCGAACCTTCCCGAAAGCCGAGCCGAAGCCGGTGCGGTCGTGGTGTAGAATAAATGGGGAGTAAGTTGCGTTCTTCATTATTTTGTATTTGTGCACAACGAAATTTTATTTTAGCACAAAAATGTTTGGTTAAGGATCCTGTGATTTTTGTATATATTAAAAGCTTTTTTTATTCATATATTAATGTATTATAAACAAATATATAACTTAAAAAAGTGTTTTACTTATTTTATGCTATTTTTAGGCTTATAGGTTAAAAAAAAGGTTTGTATCTCGAAAATGGCTGAAGATACATGGATAATTCTTGCAGAAATGGACTCATCAGGTTTGATATATAAAAGTTTCATAAAACTGTAGGAAATTTATAACAAAAATCTCAAAAAAAAAAAATGTTTCAAATAAAAGTTCGGATTACACTTATATTTAAGCGACCATTCTTATACCATTTTATAGAGAATTTCATGCTGAACAACTTTTCTTCTATGCATTTTTCCTGTAAAATTAATATTTCAGCAGATATTTTCAAAAAACTGAAAAATGATCAACTAATTTCATTTTTGTCAATAGTAAAAATTGTGTAAATCAAGCTTTATTTTCATATGTAAATCAACCTTTAGCTTTTAGGGACATCTGTTGGAAAAATTGTTAAACAGTCATATTGATAATAAATTTAATAAAATTATAATTTTTAAGCTAATATTTAATTTAATTTATTGTTTTAAACAATATTTAAGTATAAATATAAATAAATTATTAATAATTAGAATATTATAATATAATTAGTTCGAGCTTTTTGGCGCTGATGTCATACCAAATGTTATGCAGGTTGGATAATACATTTTAACCAAATTTCCAGCTGACAAGTGGATAATTTTTAATAAATTTAGCCTATTTTAAGTACAAAACAACAATATTTATTTTATTTACACAAATTCCAGTAAGTTTTGTGCATTAATAAGTGATTAACATTTTGAGAAAATTATCAACTGACGCCACAAGAGGAAATCGTTTCCGAGTCTTATACCAAACAGTTTTAAGGGGTGAAATTGTTGTGATTTATATTTTAAAGACCAACGAATCCGATTCTGCACCCGAAATGAAGATATTTTTATCCGTTGAGAGGTTATGAGCAAGAGAAAATGTTGTAGACGGTACGTGAATATATTTGTGATTTCATGTGTTACAAGTGTTTTTATTGTTGTTGTTGACAGCCGTATGGAACCCTGTTGCAAGTGGACAGACACAAAGACATCGCTGGACTTAATTCTGGACCGAACAGATGGACAGACATCGCGCCCTGAAGCTGTCAAGGTAGGAAAAGTTGTTTTCACGCCGTCCAACAACTCGTGTTTTATCCTTCACATCCTGTGTCAATTGTATTATCTTTTATCCTATTTATTGTATTATCCTGTGTTCAATAAACGATTGATTATTCCTGTGAAATTGTACATTTGTTCCTTTTAAATCCTTCCAGAAATCCTGAAATTCCTACGAGTTGGTGACGGTAAGTTTCAATAGATTTAAGCAATTTATCATTGAATATCTTGAAAAGTAATTGAGATAACGACTTGGGGATTATAATCTTAGATTCAACGCACTTCTTTCTACATGTGTACATCGTTTTGTTTTGTAAATAAACCAATAAAAACAATAACAAAAACACTTTAAAGTGTCCCATATTTACCCCGAAAATTCCAATTTGGAGCACCATATCCAAATAAATTTTGGCTGATTCTTACATAACTTTTGATTCTCTATAACTTTTGTTATATACATTTTTTTCATAAAGTTGATGGTTTAGCCGGAAATGAGATCATACCCAAAAATGGGTAGAGATACAATTTTGTCGTATCGATATTTGAAATCTACGTATTTTTCTTCATACACACCCAAAATATAAAAATTTTATATTTATAAATAAGGGCACTGTAATTGGCATACCCAAAACTGGGTAGACAAACAAATTCCGCACCCATGTATTTGAAATCTACATATTTTATTACGTATAAACACAAATTTGCGTTACTTAATATTTATAAACACATGCGCTATGAATTTTTAAACATTTTGAATATGTCCTTTTTTAATCGGCTACTGAAAATCTCAGATTTCGTACTTCATATCTCGAAAACGGTAAGAGATAGAGAATAAGTGTATAGGACCTTTTCAATTGCAAATCAAATTCTAGGGGGGGTTTACATTTAACTTTTTTTGATACGACATACCAGTTCCGAGTTACGACGGTTTTTATGGCTTTTTAAGGGTTTTCAGCCTCCACACCCTTAATTTGGGGTTATATCGAAAAAAGTTTAATATACGATCTACATAACTTAAAATTGTCTACAAGTGGTGTCATATGATATTTTTTGTAATGTTGATAGTTTAGCCGGAAATGATGTCACACCCTAAAATGGGTGGAAATTCGAAGTTTGGATATCGATTTTCGGAATCTACGTATTTTTCTACATATATACCCAAAATTTGGTTTTTCAATTATTAAAAATAAGAAAAATCCAAATGTTCTTACGCCCAAAACTGGGTCTAATAGGTCAAATATGAAATATATTTTTGGTGTATCTTACATAACTTTTTATGCTTTACAAATTAGGTCGTATGAAACTTTCTTCTAGAATTGGTAGTTTAGCCGGAAATGACGTCACACCTTATATTGGGTAGAGATACAAAGTCGTCGTATTTTTTTTCGAAATCTACGTAATTTTTTGCATATGTACTTAAAAATGTTATTATTTAATATTTGTAAATAAAGGCCCTACGAATTTTTAAAGTTTAATTTTTTTCATTGGTCGCCCCTTAACTCCACCCTCTGTAGGTGGAGCTACGGCAGCCTATGAAAACAGCATAAAAAGATGTGGGCAGCCAATAAGAAACTAAGTTGTTATTTTTTCATTGGCTGCCGTAGCTCCGCCTCCAGCCAATCACAAAACAGGAATTTGGGGGCGACCAATCAGAAAATTCAAAATTTAAAAATTCGTAGGGCCTTTATTTACAAATATTAAATTACCAAATTTTGGGTACATACACAGAAAATTACGTAGATTTCGAACAAAAATACGTCGACTTTGTATCTCTACCCAATATAAGGTGTGACGTCATTTCCGGCTAAACTATCAATTCTAGAAAAAAAATTCATACGATGACATTTGTAGAGAATAAAAAGTTATGTACGATACGTCAAAAATATATTTCATATTTGACCTATTGGACCTAGTTTTGGGCGTGGGAAAATTTGGACTTTCCTTATTTTTAATAATTGAAAAACCAAATTTTGGGTATGTACGCAGAAAAATACGGAGAATCCGAAAATCGATATCCAAACTTTGAATTTCCACCCATTTTAGGGTATGACTTTATTATCTGCTAAACTATTAACTTTATGAAAAAATTCATATGACACAGCTTGTAGAGAATTTTAAGTTATGTAGATCGTACATTATACATTTTTCGATATTACCCCAAATTAAGGGTGTGGAGGCTGAAAACCCTTATAAACCCATAAAAACCGCCGTAACTCGGAACTGATACGTCGTATCAAAAAAAGTTAAATGTAAACCCGCCCTAGAATTCGATTTGCAATTGAAAAGGTCCTATACACTTTTTCGCTATCTCTTACCGTTTCCGAGATATGAAATACGAAATCTGAGATTTTCCGGAGCCGATTAAAATGGGACATATTCAAAATGTTTAAAAATTCATAACGCTTGTGTTTATAAATATTAAGTAACGCAAATTTGGGAATGTACGTAATAAAATATGTAGATTTCAAATATCTAAGTGCGGAATTTGTATGTCCACCCAGTTTCGGGTATGGCAATTACAGTGCCTTTATTTATAATTGTAATAAAGCCATATTTTTCATATGTATGAAGAAAAATACGTAGATTTTAAAAATCGATACGACAAAATTGTATCTCTACCCATTCTTGGGTATGATCTCATTTCCGGCTAAACCATCAACTTTATGAAAAAAATGTATATAACAAAAGTTGTAGAGAATCAAAAGCTATATAAGAATCAGCCAAAATTTATTTGGATATGGTGCTCCAAATTGGGGTTTTTGACATTTTTGTTTTCCACTTATTAATAACTTTTTCTTTAGGTTCAATGAACTGCATTCAGCTTCCGGGGGTGGCAACTACAGAAATCGTGGGAATTCCGGACCTGCTTGAGTTGGGAAACATCTTCAACGGCCCGCCTGAACTCCAGCGCCGATAACTCCGGAACTCATTGGAATTCTGTGTTGATTCTTCAAAATTTGAATTCTACGTGGAGTTCTACATCCATATTTGTGAAATTGTTATGATATATATTTTAAAATCCCAGGAATCCGATTTTGCACTTGAAATGAATATATTTCTACCCGTTGAGGAGTTATGAGCAAGAGAAAATGATGTTTCATCGCTGGAGAAAATCTTGTAAACGGTACGTTAATATATTAGTGATTTCGTTTGTTACAAGTGTTTTTATTGTTGTTAAGAGCTGTATAAAACCCTGTTGCAAGTGGACAGACATACAGACATCCCTTGACTTAATTCTGGACCTGTTAAACCTGTGAAATATAGTATCTTTTCCAAGGAACTATTTTATAACATGTTTAAAAATTCACACAGTTGTTCAAATACTCTAAAAATGCGTACACTTACATAACAATGTCTTTACAATCAAATAATATTACTACCAAGTTTATATCTCTACCCGTTTTTGAATTATTGCCCCAAAAGTCAATATACCCCATATTTAGATAAAAATTTCAAAATTTTTAAAAATCTAATTTTTATGTATCTAGATACTTCTCAATGCGCTGATTCCAAATTTTGAAACCGCAGGTCGATATCTCGTTTCGTTCTCGAGATATTTAGATTCAAAGTTTTGCTCAAAACTGCCCATTTTTGGGTAATAACCCAAAAATGGGTCCAGATATGAATTTGGCGACATCACCATTCGATTCTACGGACAAAATTACATAAGTATACCAATTTTCATGATTTTTGTCCAACTGGTTCATTTTTTGTGAATAAAAGTTTGAAAATGGCCAAAATCTGAAAAAATCCTAAGGGGTACCCCTTACGATTTTTTCAAATTTTGGCCATTTTCAGTTATTTTGCTTTAGAGATTGTATGCGGTGTTCAAAAATTATGAAAATTGGTGTACTTATGTAATTTTGCCTGTAGAATCGAATGGTGTTGTCGCCAAATTCATATCTCGACCCATTTTTGGGTTATTACCCAAAAATGGGCAGTATGGAGCAAAACTTTGAATCTAAATATCTCGAGAACGAAACGAGATATCGACCTGCGGTTTCAAAATTTGGAATCAGCGCATTGAGAAGTATCTAGATACATAAAAATTAGATTTTTAAAAATTTTGAAGTTTTATGAACAATTTTTGTCTAATAATTTTTTTCATCACACCTTAAAATGGGTCTTGTACCATTTTATAGAGAATTTCATGCTGAACAACTTTTCTTCTATGCATTTTTTCTGTAAAATTAATATTTCAGCAGATATTTAAAAAAAACTGAAAAATGGTCAAAAATTTTCATTTTTGTCAAAGGTAAAACTCGTGAAAATCAAGCTTTATCTTCATATGTAAATCAACCTTTATAATAGAATTAGTTCGAGCATTTTGGCGCTGATGTCAAACCAAATCAAGTGGATAATTTTTAATAAATTGAGCGTATTTTAAGTACAAAACAACAATATTTATTTAATTATATACATTCTTCACAAATTCCAATAAGTTTTGTGCATTAATAAGTGAGTAATGTAACAAAAACCTTTTTTAAGGTTTGGGAGAAAATTATCAACTGACGCCACAAGAGAAAATCGTTTCCGAATCTTGTACCAAACAGTTTTAAGGGATGATTGGCCGAAGACAACACTTGAAAATGGGGCCTTGCAGCATAACAGATGGACAAACATTGCGCCCTGTAGCTGTCAAGGTAGGAAAAGTTGTTTTCACGCCGTCCAACAACTCGTGTTTTTATCCTTCACAACCTGTGTCAATTGTATTGTATTATCCTGTGTTCAATAAACGATTATTCCTGTGAAATTGTACATTTGTTCCTTTTAAATCCTTCCAGAAATCCTGAAATTCCTACGAGTTGGTGACGGTAAGTTTCAATAGATTTACACTATAATTTCACTTGAAAATATATTTATTTAACAATTACATGAAGATATATTCAATGTTGCAATATTTTTAAAAATCATCACAAGAAATAAAGGTAAGATTTGAATGAAATATTGGCACTGTTTTCACGGCGGAATATCTCGGATTGTACTCATATTTAAGTGACCGTTCTTAGATCATTTTATAGGGAATTTTATGCTAAACAACTTTCCTTCTATGTATTTTTTCTGTAAAATTAATAATTTAGGAGATATTTAAATATTTCTAAAATGATGCCTGTTTCAAATTTTCTCCAATGATGAAACTCCATTTTCTCTTGCTTATATCTCCTCCTGGACTTTCAAATATAAATCACAACACTTTCATCCCTTAAAACTGCAATACGGACATCAAAAACGGCCGTAAGTTCTTTAGGAACAACATTTGATTGGATACCGCTCTGAAATCCCAAAAGTTGCATTTTCAGACGATCATAACTCCTCAACGGTTTAAAATATCTCAAAATTAACACTAAATTCGTGTTCTACGATGTTTGAAATATAAATTGACTTCTTTCCAAATCTTAAAACCGTTTGGACAAAGTTTTATTTAAATATGTCTAAAATGACGACCGTTCCAAATCTTTTGCAATTCCTTCAAAACATCAAAACGTTTATTTGTTTATATATGGGGCTGAAATTTACAGGACATACATAAAACTAACTGAAAATCATTTATTTATACTTAAAACTAGTCAAAAATGTTTATTTTGAATTGAAATTATTAGTTTGGCAGCGGAAAAGTGTGGTTAAAAAACGTGTACGTCTCAAAAACATTCGGCTGGATTACAGCGCCAAAAAGCTCGAACTTTTATTAACTATATTACCGATATTGTATCACATATTTCTGAATATCAGTAATTATTAAATTATTGATGTATTTATGCCCTAGTTATACCTAAAAACATGTTACATTATTATTTAATCGTATAATAAATAGAGCTATTAGTGTGCTTTACCGGCAGAGTTAAAATGTAGTAACATAGTTCGGGCATTTTGGCGCTGCAAACGGCCCCGATGTTTTTGAAACGTACATGATTTTTAACCACACTTTTCCGCTGTTGGTCAAATATTTTCAATGACAAATCAATATTTTTGACTAGTTTTAAGTATAAATAAGTGATTTTCAGTTAGTTTTATGTATTTCCTGTAAATTTCAGCCCGATTCATCATCAAATAAACGTTTTGATGTTTTGGAGGGAGTGCGAAAGATTTGGAACGGTCGTCATTTTAGAAATGTGTAAATAAAACTTTGTTCAAATGGTTTTAAGATTTGGAAATAAGTCAATTTATATTTTAAACATCGTAGAACACGAATTCAGTGTTAATTTTGAGATATTTTAAACTCTTGAGAAGTTTGAGCGTCTGAAAATTTAACTTTCGCGATTTCAGAGCGGTATCCAATCAGATATTGTTCCTAAAAAGTTTACGGCCGTTTTTGTTGTCCCTATTGCAGTTTTAAGGGTTGAAAGTGTTGTGATTTATATTTTAAAGTCTAAAGAATCCGATTCTGCACTCGAAATGAAGATATTTTTATCCGTTGAGGACTTATAGCAAGAGAAAATGAAGTTTCATCGCTGGAGAAAATCTGTAAACGGTACGTGAATATATTTGTGATTTCATGCGTTACAAGTGTTTTTATTATTGTTGACAGCTGTATGGAACCTTGTTGCAAGTGGACAGACACACAGACATCGCTTGACTTCATTCTGGACCGAACAGATGGACAGACATCGCGCCCTGAAGCTGTCAAGGTAGGAAAAGTTGTTTTCACGCCGTCCAACAACTCGTGTTCTGTCCTTAACATCCTGTGTCAATTGTATTATCTTTTATCCTATTTATTGTATTATCCTGTGTTCAATAAACGATTATTCCTGTGAAATTGTACATTTGTTCCTTTTTAAATCCTTCCAGAAATCCTGAAATTCCTACGAGTTGGTGACGGTAAGTTTCAATAGATTTAAGCAATTTATCATTGAATATCTTGACAAGTAATTGAGATAACGACTTGGGGATTATAATCTTAGATTCAACGCACTTCTTTCTACATGTGTACATCGTTTTGTTTTGTAAATACACCAATAAAAACAATAAATAACAAAAACACTTTAAAGTGTCGCATGGTTACCCCTGAAAACTCCAATTTGGAGCACCATATCCAAATAAATTTTGGCTGATTCTTACATAACTTTGGATTCTCTACAAATTTTGTTATATAAATTTTTTTCATAAAGTTGATGGTTTAGCCGGAAATGAGATCATACCCAAAAATGGGTAGAGGTATAATTTTGTCGTATCGATTTTTGAAATCTACGTAGTTTTCTTCATACAACCTCAAAATATGAAAATTTTATATTTATAAATAAGGGCACTGTAATAGTCATACCCGAAACTGGGTGGACAAATAAATTCCGCACCCATATATTTGAAATCTACATATTTTATTACGTACATTCCCAAATTTGCGTTACTTAATATTTATAAACACAGGCGCTATGAATTTTTAAACATTTTGAACATGTCCCATTTTAATCGGCTCCGGAAAATCTCAGATTTCGTACTTCATATCTCGAAAACGGTAAGAGATAGCGAAAAAGTGTATAGGACCTTTTCAATTGCACATCGAATTCTAGGGGGGGTTTACATTTAACTTTTTTTGATACAACGTACCAGTTCCGAGTTACGACGGTTTTTATGTGTTTTTAAGGGTTTTCAGCCTCCACACCCTTAATTTGGGGTAATATTGAAAAAAGTTGAATATACGATCTACATAATTTAAAATTATCTACATCTTGGTCTTATAACATTTTCTCGTAAAGTTGATAGTTTAGCCGGAAATTACATCACACCCTAAAATGGGTGGAAATTCTAAGTTTGGATATCGATTTTCGGAATCTACGTAGTTTTCTGCGTATATACCCAAAATTTGGTTTTTCAATTGTTAAAAATAAGAAAAATCCAAATTTTCTAACGCCCAAAACTAGGTTTAATAGGTCAAATATGAAATATATTTTTGGTGTATCATACATAACTTTTTATGCTTTACAACTTGCGTCGTATGAAATTTTTTTCTAGAATTGATAGTTTAGCCGGAAATGACATTACACCTTATATTGGGTGGAGATACAAAGTCAACATATTTTTTTTCGGAATCTTCATAATTTTTTGCATATGTACCCAAAATTTGGTAATTTAATATTTGTAAATAAAGGCCCTATGATTTTTTAAAGTTTGAATTTTCTGATTGGTCGCCCCTACTTCCTGTTCTGTGATTGGATGGAGGCGGAGCTGCGGCAGCCAATGAAAAAATAACAACTTATTTTCTTATTGGCTGCCGTAGCTCCACCTACAGAGGGTGGGTTCAGGGGGCGACCAATGAAAAAATTCAAAATTTAAAAAATCGTAGGGCCTTTATGTATAAATATTAAATAATAAGATTTTGAGGTACATATGCAGAAAATTACGTAGATTTCGAAAAAAAATACGACGACTTTGTATCTCTACCCAATATAAGGTGTGACGTCATTTCCGGCTAAACTATCAATTCTAGAAGAAAAAATCATATGACATAATTTGTAGAGAATAAAAAGTTATGTACGATACACCAAAAATATATTTCATATTTGACCTATTCGACCCAGTTTTGGGCATGGGAAAATTTGGACTTTTCTTATTTTTAATAATTGAGGAACCAAGTTTTGGGTATATATGTAGAAAAATACGTAGATTCCGAAAATCGATATCCAAACTTTGAATTTTTACCCATTTTAGGGTGTGACATCATTTTCGGTTAAACTATCACCATTACGAAAAATGTTATAAGACCAAGTTGTAGACAATTTTAAGTTATGTAGATCGTATATTAAACTTTTTTCAAAATAACCCCAAATTAAGGGTGTGGGGGCTGAAAACCTATAAAAACCGTCGTAACTCGGAACTGGTACGTCGTATCAAAAAAAGTTAAATGTAAACCCCCCCTAGAATTCAATTTGCAATTGAAAAGGTCCTATACACTTTTTCGCTATCTCTTACCGTTTTCGAGATATGAAGTACGAAATCTGAGATTTTCCGGAGCCGATTAAAATGGGACATATTCAAAATGTTTAAAAATTCATAGCGCCTGTGTTTATAAATATTAAGTAACGAAAATTTATGTATATACGTAATAAAATATGTAGATTTCAAATACATGGGTGCGGAATTTGTTTGTCTACCCAGTTTCGGGTATGCCAATTACAGTGTCCTTATTTACAAATATAAAATTTTCATATTTTGGGAGTGTATGAAGAAAAATATGTAGGTTTCAAAATCGACATGATAAAATTGTATCTCTACCCATTCTTGGGTATGACTTTATTTCCCGCTAACAATTATCTCGAAAAAGAAAAGTCGGACAGGAAAATGTTTCAAATAAAGTTGTTTAGAATTTAATTTGTAACAAAAAATCCTAATAAAACTTTCCCCTAAAGTCTATAGTTTTCCCATTATTTGCAATAACCCACTTTAGGGTTGAATAACTCCCCTAATATCAACCCCTATGGGCTCAGATTTCCCTATTCGTTAGACCTTTGTCCCTAATATACGTAAACCAAATTTGAAGCAAATCGGAGTCAAAAAGTTTTTTTTGCCAAAAAAACCCCAAGGCTTTAGTCCATGGTTTTAAGTTTCGATCGGGAAAAAAAATTTTGAGTTAGACATGGCATCCCCCTAATTCGACCCCGAGAATTTCGAATCCGGCGTCCGAATTGTAAAATTACGAATAGTTCTTACGTAATTCAATGATATAATATATAATAGCGCTTGTGTTTTTTTTTTCGGCCACTGACATTTTTTTTTGTTTTCCACTTATTAATAACTTTTTTCTTTAGGTTCAATGAACCGCATTCAGCTTCCGGGGGTGGCAACTGCAGAATTCGAGGGAATTCCGGACCTGTTTGAGTTGGGAAACATCTTCAACGGCCCGCCTGAACTCCAGCGCCGATAACTCCGGAACTCATTGGAATTCTGCGTCGATTCTTCAAAATTTGAACACTACGTGGAATTCTACATCCATAATTGTTAAGTTAGTTTGTAAAAATTAATTAGGGCAGGAGTTATTAAGGGATGAAAAATGCCATATGTAGAAAAATTAGTTTTTCTTTAATAACTCCTGAACTAAATAGAATTCTGTGTCGATTCTTGCAAATTTGAATTCTACGTGGAATTCTACGTCCATATTTGTTAAGTTAGTTTGTAAAAATTAATTAGGGCAGGAGTTATTAAGGGATGAAAAATGTCATATGTAGAAAAATAATTTTTTTTTAATAACTCCTGAACTAAATGGAATTCTGTATCGATTCTTGCAAATTTGAATTCTACGTGGAATTCTACGGCCATATTTGTTAAATTAGTTTTTAAAAATTAATTAGGGCAGGAGTTATTAAGGGATGAAAAATGTCATATGTAGAAAAATTAGTTTTTCTTTAATAACTCCTGAACTAAATAGAATTCTGTATCGATTCTTGCAAATTTGAATTCTACGTGGAATTCTACGTCCATATTTGTTAAGTTAGTTTTTAAAAATTAATTAGGGCAGGAGTTATTAAGGGATGAATAATGTCATATGTAGAAAAATTAGTTTTTCTTTAATAACTCCTGAACTAAATGGAATTCTGTATCGATTCTTGCAAATTTGAATTCTACGTGGAATTCTACGGCCATATTTGTTAAGTTAGTTTTTAAAAATTAATTAGGGCAGGAGTTATTAAGGGATGAAAAATGTCATATGTAGAAAAATTAGTTTATCTTTAATAACTCCTGAACTAAATAGAATTCTGTATCGATTCTTGCAAATTTGAATTCTACGTGGAATTCTACGTCCATATTTGTTAAGTTAGTTTTTAAAAATTAATTAGGGCAGGAGTTATTAAGGGATGAATAATGTCATATGTAGAAAAATTAGTTTTTCTTTAATAACTCCTGAACTAAATGGAATTCTGTATCGATTCTTGCAAATTTGAATTCTACGTGGAATTCTACGGCCATATTTGTTAAGTTAGTTTTTAAAAATTAATTAGGGCAGGAGTTATTAAGGGATGAAAAATGTCATATGTAGAAAAATTAGTTTATCTTTAATAACTCCTGAACTAAATAGAATTCTGTATCGATTCTTGCAAATTTGAACTTTACGTGGAATTCTACGTCCATATTTGTTAAGTTAGTTTTCAAAAATTAATTAGGGCAGGAGTTATTAAGGGATTAAAAATGTCATATGTAGAAAAATTAGTTTTTCTTTAATAACTCCTGAACTAAATAGAATTCTGTATCGATTCTTGCAAATTTGAATTCTACGTGGAATTCTACGGCCATATTTGTTAAGTTAGTTTGTAAAAATTAATTAGGGCAGGAGTTATTAAGGGATGAAAAATGTTATATGTAGAAAAATTAGTTTTTCTTTAATAACTCCTGAACTAAATGGAATTCTGTATCGATTCTTGCAAATTTGAATTCTACGTGGAATTCTACGGCCATATTTGTTAAGTTAGTTTTTAAAAATTAATTAGGGCAGGAGTTATTAAGGGATGAAAAATGTCATATGTAGAAAAATTAGTTTATCTTTAATAACTCCTGAACTAAATAGAATTCTGTATCGATTCTTGCAAATTTGAACTTTACGTGGAATTCTACGTCCATATTTGTTAAGTTAGTTTTCAAAAATTAATTAGGGCAGGAGTTATTAAGGGATTAAAAATGTCATATGTAGAAAAATTAGTTTTTCTTTAATAACTCCTGAACTAAATAGAATTCTGTATCGATTCTTGCAAATTTGAATTCTACGTGGAATTCTACGGCCATATTTGTTAAGTTAGTTTGTAAAAATTAATTAGGGCAGGAGTTATTAAGGGATGAAAAATGTTATATGTAGAAAAATTAGTTTTTCTTTAATAACTCCTGAACTAAATGGAATTCTGTGTCGATTCTTGCAAATTTGAATTCTACGCAGAATTCTACATCCATATTTGTTAAATTAGTTTGTAAAAATTAATTAGGGTAGGAGTTATTAAGGGTTGAAAATGAACTATTTATTATTTGTTCTCAATTATTGTAAAATACATTATATTTGTTTTAAACTGAATAAAACTTGTAAAAATGAATATATTCTTTTATTTTACAGCCCTAATTATTGTCCAACCCCTCTAGATTTTATAGTTTTGGAGTTATAACACTTCTTTCCTCGAAATTTTGATGATAACAGGAATGCGAGAAGTTCTTTTATTTTAAATGTACTTTATCCTTCTTGTTTAACCCTCAGATTTACCCTAAGGGCGTTAAATACGTGAATTTCGTTGTTTTTCTTTTGGGGTCAATGACCTAAATTTACTCAGTTTTGAATCGAAAATTTTTGATGGTATCAGGATAACAGGAACGAAAAGAGTTCTCATATTTCAAATGTAACGACGGAATCGTGTTCTACGGGTCGTAATTAGTCTAAAAAACCCTGTCCGGCCCTTCTAACTTCTGTATTTTACGAGCTACAACACTTTTTTTAACTCAATTTTTGGGGTCAATGACCTGAATTTACTCAGTTTTTGAATCGAAAATTTTCGATGGTATCCGGGTAACAGGAATGAAAAGAGTTCTCATATTTTAAATGTGACGACGGATTCGTGTTCTACGGGTCGTAATTAGTCTAAAAACACTTGTCCGGCCCTTCTAACTTCTGTAGTTTCCGAGCTACAACACTTTTTCTTAACCCAATTTTAATCAGTTTTTGAGTCAAAATTTTTGATGGTATCCGGATAACAGGAACGAAAAGAGTACTTTAAAATATGAAAAATGAGAGCTCTTCGCGTTCCTGTTATCCGGATACCATCAAAAATTTTGACTCAAAAACTGAGTAAATTTGGGTTAAGAAAAAGTTTCATAGCTCGTAAACTACGGAAGTTAGAAGGGCCGGACAAGGTTTTTTAGACTAATTACGACCCGTAGAACACGAATCCGTCGCCACATTTAAAATATGAGAACTCTTTTCATTCCTGTTACCCGGATACCATCAAAAATTTTCGACTCAAAAACTGAGTAAATTCAGGTCATTGACCCCAAAAATTGAATTAAAAAAAGTGTTGTAGCTCGTAAAATACAGAAGTTAGAAGGGCCGGACAGGGTTTTTTAGACTAATTACGACCCGTAGAACACGAATCCGTCGTTACATTTGAAATATGAGAACTCTTTTCGTTCCTGTTATCCTGATACCATCAAAAATTTTCGATTCAAAACTGAGTAAATTTAGGTCATTGACCCCAAAAAAAGAAAAACGAAATTCACGTATTTAACGCCCTTAGGGTAAATCTGAGGGTTAAACAAGAAGGATATAATAGGAATTTAAATGATAAACATATATTTTGATATATTCTGTCCTTTTATTATAACACAAACATAATATACATTTAAATGACAATAAATACATTTTATTTACAGTTTTTATAGAAGATATATCCTGGGATGTCCTTAAGGCCCTTTGTTGAACCTGTAATCAAAAAGAAAAACATTATTAAACACAGTTTATTGACGTTACAATATTATACTTTTCTAACAATTATCTCGAAAAAGAAAAGTCGGACAGGAAAATGTTTCAAATACATATTGTTTAGAATTTAATTTGTAACAAAAAATCCTAATACAACTTTCCCCTAAAGTCTATAGTTTTCCCATTATTTGCAATAACCCACTTTAGGGTTGAATAACTCCCCTAATATCAACCCCTATGGGCTCAGATTTCCCTATTCGTTAGACCTTTGTCCCTAATATACGTAAACCAAATTTGAAGCAAATCGGAGTCAAAAAGTTTTTTTTGCCAAAAAAACCCCAAGGCTTTTAGTCCATGGTTTTCAGTTTCGATTGGGAAAAAAAAATTTGAGTTAGACATGGCATCCCCTTAATTCGACCCCAGGGATTACGAATCCGGCGTCCAAATTGAGAAATTACGAATAGTTCTTACGTAATTCAATGATATAATATCATGAAATGTAACAATGATTCTCGCATAACAAAGGGCCGTAGGGCAAATCTGACATCGGATTCGTGTTCTACGGGTCGAAATTAGTTTAATAAAAGTGTGCGGCCTTTCTACCCCTTATAGTTTCAGGCCCTAAGGGTTGATATCTAGGAGACGGTGAAAGTTGCAACTCCTCAACGGTTTAAAATATCTTCAAATTAACACGAAATTCGTGTTCTGCGATGTTTAAAATATAAAATGACTTACTTCCAAATCTCTAAGCCGTTTGGACAAAGTTTTATTTAAATATTTCCAAATTGATGTCCGTTCCAAATCTTTCGCTTATATGATTATAAATCGGACTAAAATTTACAGGAAATACATAAAATTAACTGAAAAACACTTATTTATACTTAAAACTAGTCAAAAATGTTTATTTTTTATTGAAAATATTTGATTCACAGCTGAAAAGTGAGGTTAAAAATTATGTACGTCCCAAAAACATCCGACTGGTTAGCAGCGCCAAAATGCTTGAACTATGTTGTGACATTTTGCCTCAACCGGTAAATCAGATTAATAATTTCATTTACTATATGATTAAACAATATTTTAACAAGTTTTTAAGTGTATTTAGGCCATAAATACATCAATAAATTAATAATTATTGATATTTGAAAATATGTAAGAAAATATCGGTAATATAGTTACTAAAAGTTCAAGCTTTTTGGCGCTGTAATCCAGCCGAATGTTTTTGGGACGTACACAATTTTTAACCACACTTTTCTATTGTCACACTAATATTTTCGATAAAAAATAAACATTTTCAATTAATTTTAAGTATAAATAAATGATTTCCAGTTAATTTTATGTGTGTCCTGTAAATTTCAGCTGGATTTATTACGAAATAAAAGTTCGAATGTTTTGGAAGGATTTTTTCCACATATAACATTTTCATCCCTTAATAACTCCTACCCTAATTAATTTCTGAAAACTAACTTAACAAATATGGACGTAGAATTCCATGTAGAATTCAAATTTACAACAATCGACACTGAATTCCACTTAGTTCAGAAGTTATTAAAGAAAAACTAATTTTTCTACATGTAAAATTTTTCATCCCTTAATAACTTCTGCCCTATTTAATTTCTAAAAACTAACTTAACAATTATGGACGTAGAATTCTATGTAGAATTGAAATTTTCAAGAATCGATACAGAATTCCAATCAGTTCAGAAGTTATCGGCGCTGGAATGAAGTCAGGGGATCAGGCGGGCCGTTGAAGATGTTTCCCAACTCAAGCAGGTCCGGAATTCCCAGGATTTCTGTAGTTGCCACCCCCGGAAGCTGAATGCAGTTCATTGACCCTAAAGAAAAAGTTATTAATGATTGGAAAATAAAACTTTTGATTCTCTATAACTTTTTAAAGACGCCACAAGACAAAATCATTTCCGAACTTCATATCAAATAGTTTTAAGGGGTGAAAATGTTGTGAATTATATTTTAAAGTCCAAGGAATGCGATTCTGTACTCGAAATGAAGATATTTTTACCCGTTGAGGAGTTATGAGCAAGAGAAAATGTATCAACCCTTTAACTCTGAAACTATGAGGGGTAGAAAGGCCGCACAACTTTTATTAAACTAATTTCGATCCGTAGAACACGAATCCGATGTCAGATTTGCCCTACGGCCGTTTGTTATGTGAGATTCATTGTAATATTTCATGATATTATGTCATTGAATTACGTAAGATCTATTCGTAATTTCTCAATTCGGACGCCGGATTCGTAATTCTCGGGGTCGAATTAGGGGGATGCCGTGTCTAACTGAAATTTTTTTTTCCCAATCGAAATTGAAAACCATGGACTAAAGCCTTGGGGTTTTTTTGGCAAAAAAAACTTTTTGACTCCGATTTGGTTCAAATTTGGTTTACGTATATTAGGGACAAAGGTCTAACGAATAGGGAAATCTGAGCCCATACGGGTTGATATTAGCGGAGTTATTCAACCCTAAAGTGGGTTATTGCAAATAATGGGAAAACTATAGACTTTAGACAAAAGTTTTATTAGGATTTTTTGTTACAAATTAAATTCTAAACAACTTTTTTTCTATATATTTAACCCTAAACTTCTAATTGTTGAAATGTAACAATGAAACTCACGTATTGTTTTGTTATCTTATTTATTGTATTATTCTGTGTTCAATAAACGATTGATTATTCCTGTGAAATTGTACATTTATTCCTTTTTAAATCCTTCCAGAAATCCTGAAATTCCTACGAGTTGGTGACGGTAAGTTTCAATAGATTTAAGCAATTTATCATTGAATATCTTGAAAAGTAATTGAGATAACGACTTGGGGATTATAATTTTAGATTCAAACAATAAATAACAAAAAAAAAAACACTTTAAAGTGTCGCATATTTACACCCAAAACTCCAATTTGGAGCACCATATCCAAATAAATTTTGGGTGATTCTTATATAACTTTTAATTCTCTACAACTTTTGTCATATACATTTTTTTCGTAAAGTTGATGGTTTAGCCGGAAATGACGTCATACCCAATAATGGGTGGAGACGAAATTTTATAATATCGATTTTTGAATTCTACGTATTTTTCTACATACATACCCAAAATATGGCTATATTATAGTTAAAAATAAGGGCACTGTAATTGGCATACCCGGAACTGGGTGGACATACAAATTCCGCACCCAGAGTTTTGAAATCTACGTATTTTATTACGTATATACCCAAATTTTCGTTACTTAATATTTATAAACACAGGCGCTATGAATTTTTAAACATTTTGAATATGTCCCATTTTAATCGGCTATTGAAAATCTCAAATTTTGTTATTCATATCTCGAAAACGGTAAGAGATAGCGAAAAAGTGTATAGGACCTTTTCGATTGCAAATCGAATTCTAGGGCTGGTATACATTTAACTTTTTTTGATACGACGTACCAGTTCCGAGTTACGACGGTTTTTGTGGCTCTGTACGGGTTTTCAGCCTCCACACCCTTAATTTGGGGTTATATCGAAAAAAGTTTAATGTATGATCTACATAATTTAAAATTTTCTACAAATTGGTTAAATGATATTTTTTTGTAACATTTATAGTTTAGCCGGAAATAACGTCACACCCTAAAATGGGTGGGAATTCAAAGTTTGGATATCGATTTTCGAAATCTACGTATTTTTCTGCATATATACCCAAAATTTGGTTTCTCAATTATTAAAAATAAGAAATATCCAAAGTTTCCCATGCCCAAAACTGGGTCTAATAGGTCAAATATGAAATATATTTTTGTTGAATCCTACATAACTTTTTATGCTTTACAACTTGTGTCGTATGATATTTTTTTTTAGAACTAATAGTTTAGCCGGAAATGACGTCACACCTTATATTGGGTAGAGATACAAAGTCGTCGTATTTTTTTTCGGAATCTACGTAATTTTCTGCATATGAACTTCAAAATTTTATTATTTAATATTTGTAAATAAAGGCCCTACGATTTTTTTAATTTTGAATTTTTTCATTGGTCGCCCCCTCTGTAGGTGGAGCTACGGCAGCCAATGAAAAAATAACAACTTATTTTCTTATTGGCTGCTGTAGCTCCGCCTCCAGCCAATGAAAAAATTCAAACTTTAAAAATTCGTAGGGCCTTTGTTTAGCATTATTAAATAATAAATTTTTGGGTACATATGCAGAAAATTACGTAGAATCCGAAGAAAAATACGGTGACTTTGTATCTCTACCCAATATAAGGTGTGATGTCATTTCCGGCTAAACTATCAATTCTAAAAATAAAACTCATACGACCAAATTTGTAGAGAACGAAAAGTTATGTAGGATTCAACAAAAATATATTTCATATTTGACCTATTAGACCCAGTTTTGGGCATGGGAAACTTTGGACATTTCTTATTTTTAATAATTGAGAAACCAAATTTTGGGTATATATGCAGAAAAATACGTAGATTCCGAAAATCGATATCCAAACTTCGAATTTCCACCCATTTTAGGGTGTGACGTCATTTCCGGCTAAATTATCAACTTTACGAGAAAATGTTATAAGACCAAGATGTAGACAATTTTAAGTTATGTAGATCGTATATTAAACTTTTTTCGATATAACCCCAAATTAAGGGTGTGGAGGCTGAAAACCCTTAAAACCCCATAAAAACCGTCGTAACTCGGAACTAGTACGTTGTATCAAAAAAAGTTAAATGTAAACCCCCCCTAGAATTCCATTTGCAATTGAAAAGGTTCTATACACTTTTTCGCTATCTCTTACCGTTTTCGAGATATGAAGTACGAAATCTGGAATTTTCAGTAGCCGATTAAAATGGGACATATTCAAAATGTTTAAAAATTCATAGCGCATGTGTTTATAAATATTAAGTAACGAAAATTTGGGTATATACGTAATAAAATACGTAGATTTCAAAAAGAATGAGTGCGGATTTTTTTATCCACCCAGTTTCGGGTATGCTAATTACAGTGCCCTTATTTATAATTATAATATAGCCATATTTTGGGAATGTATGTGGAAAAATACGTAAAATTCAAAAATCGATATTATAAAATTGAGTCTCCACCCATTATTGGGTATGATGTTATTTGCGGCTAAACTATCAACTTTACGATAAAAATTTACATGACAAAAGTTGTAAAGAATTAAAAGTTATGTAAGAATCACTCAAAATTTATTTGGATATGGTGCTCCAAATTGGAGTTTTGGGGGTAAATAAATATGTGGCACTTTTGTTGTAAATGGCGATATTTATTGGTTTATTTACAAAATAAACTATGTACACATGTAGAAAGAAGTGCATTGAATCTAAGATTATAATCCCCAAGTCGCTATCTCAATTACTTTTCAAGATATTCAATGATAAATTGAAACTTACCGTCACCAACTCGTAGGAATTTCAGGATTTAAAAAGGAACAAATGTACAATTTCACAGGAATAATCAATCGTTTATTGGATAATACAATAAATAGGATAACAGCACAATATAAATACAATTGACACAGGATGTGAAGGATAAAACACGAGTTGTTGGACGGGACGGCGTGAAAACTATGTTTTTCCTACCTTGGGCGCGATGTCTGTCCATCTGTTCGGCTGCAGGCTGCAGGAAGTTCAACAGGTCGAGAATTAAGTCAAGCGATGTCTGTCCACTTGCAACAGGGCTTCATACAGCTGTCAACAACAATAAAAAACACTTGTAACAAACCAAATCACAAATATATTGACAAGATTTTCTCCAGCGATGAAACTTCATTTTCTCTTGATCAACGGGTGAAAATATCTTCATTTCGAGTGCAGAATCGGATTCTTTGGACATTAGAATATAAATCACAACACTAAAACTGCAATACGGACATCGAAAACGGCCGTAAGTTCTTTAGGAACAACATCTGATTGGAAATCGCGAAAGTTAAATTTTCAGACGCTCATAACTCCTCAACGGATTAAAATATCTCAAAATTAACACTAAATTCGTGTTCTACGATGTTTGAAATATAATTTGACGTATTACTAAATCTTAAAACCGTTTTATTTAAATGGAGTTTCATCATTGGAGAAAATTTGAAACGGGCATCATTTTAGAAATATTTAAATATCGCCTAAAATATTAATTTTACAGAAAAAATACATAGAAGAAAAGTTGTTTAGCATAAAATTCCCTATAAAATGATGTAAGAACGGTCACTTAAATATGAGTACAATCCGAGATATTCCGCCGTGAAAACAGTGCCAATATTTCATTCAAATCTTACCTTTATTTCTTGTGATGATTTTTAAAAATATTGCAACAATGAATATATCTTCATGTAATTGTTAAATAAATATATTTTCAAGTGAAATTATAGTGTAAATCTATTGAAACTTACCGTCACCAACTCGTAGGAATTTCAGGATTTCTGGAAGGATTTAAAAGGAACAAATGTACAATTTCACAGGAATAATCGTTTATTGAACACAGGATAATACAATACAATTGACACAGGTTGTGAAGGATAAAAACACGAGTTGTTGGACGGCGTGAAAACAACTTTTCCTACCTTGTCAGCTACAGGGCCCCATTTCCACGCGTTGTCTTCGGCCATTCGTCGTTCAAGTTCAACAGGTTCAGAATCAAGTCAGTGTGTGTCTGTCCACTTGCAACGGGGTTTCATACGGCTGTCAACAACAACAATAATAATAATAAAAATACTTAAATCACAAATATATTCACGTACCGTCTACAACATTTTCTCTTGCTCATAACCTCTCAACGGATAAAAATATCTTCATTTCGGGTGCAGAATCGGATTCGTTGGTCTTTAAAATATAAATCACAACAATTTCACCCCTTAAAACTGTTTGGTACAAGACTCGGAAACGATTTCCTCTTGTGGCGTCAGTTGATAATTTTCTCAAAATGTTTTTGTTACATTAATCACTTATTAATGCACAAAACTTACTGGAATTTGTGTAAAATTAAATAAATATTGTTATTTTGTACTTAAAATAGGCTAAAATTAATAAAAATTATCCACTTGTCAGCTGGAAATTAGGTTAGAATGTATTAACCAACCTGCATAACATTCGGTATGACATCAGCGCCAAAAAGCTCGAACTAATTATGTTATAATATTGTAATTATTAATAATTTATTTATATTTATACTTAAATATTGTTTAAAACAATAAATTAAATGAAATATTAGCTTAAAAATTATAATTTTATTAAATTTATTATCAATATGATTGTTTAACAATTTTTCCAACAGATGTCCCTAAAAGCTAAAGGTTGATTTACATATGAAGATAAAGCTTGATTTTCACCAATTTTACTTTTAAGAAAAATATTTTTTTTTGGCATTTTTCAGTTTTTTGTAAATATCTGCTGAAATATTAATTTTACAGGAAAAATGCATAGAAGGAAAGTTGTTCAGCATGAAATTCTCTATAAAATGGTATAAGAATGGTCACTTAAATATGAGTGCAATCCAAGATATTTCGCCGTGAAATCAGTGCAACTATTTCATTCAAATCTTACCTTTATTTCTTGTGATTTTCATGATTGATTTTTTTTATTAAAATATAAATATTGCATCACCTATTAAAGAATTGAACACTAAAAATATTGCAATAATGAATATATCTTTATTTAATTGTTAAACAAATTATGTAATCTTATGTAAATTTATTGAAACTTACCGTCACTAACTCGTAGGAATTTCAGGATTTCTGGAAAGATTTAAAAGGAACAAATGTACAATTTCATAGGAATAATCGTTTATTGAACACAGGATAATACAATGAATAGGATAACAACAATACAATTGACACAGGATGTGAAGGATAAAAACACGAGTTGTTGGACGGCGTGAAAACAACTTTTCCTACCTTGGCAGCTTCAGGGCGCGATGTCTGTTCATCTGTTCGGCTGCAGGGCCCCATTTCCACGCGATGTCTTCGGTCAATCAACTTTCAAGTTGCACTCCTGAAAGTATTTTTTTTATTATAAATAATGCAACAATGAAACCAGTAATACACCAAATAACAATTAAAACAATTGGATAATTAATCAAACTTACAATTAATAATAATTTGCAACAATATACAACAATATTTCATTATTAAAACAATAAAAATAATAACAATGTTCGTTATTTGTTGACAGAAAGAGAAAAGTCAATGTACCCCACATTTAGATAAAAACTTCAAATTTTTCAAAAATCTAATTTTTATGTATCTAGATACTTCTCAATGCGCTGATTCCAAATTTTGAAACCGCAGGTCGATATCTCGTTTCGTTCACGAGATATTTAGATTCAAAGTTTTTCTCAGAACTGCCCATTTTTGGGAAATAACCCAAAAATGGGTCGAGATATGAATTTTGCGACAACACCATTCGATTCTACGGGCAAAATTACATAAGTGTACCAATTTTCATAATTATTGAACACCGCACACAATCTCTAAAGCAAAATAACTGAAAATGACCAAAAATCGAAAAAATCGTAAGGGGTACCCCTTAGGATTTTTTCAGATTTTGGCCATTTTCAAACTTTTATTCATAAAAAATGAGCCGGTTGGACAAAAATTGTGAAAATTGGTGTACTTATGTAATTTTGCCCGTAGAATCGAATGGTGATGTCGCCAAATTCATATCTCGACCCATTTTTGGGTTATTACCCAAAAATGGGTAGTTTCGAGCAAAACTTAGAATCTAAATATCTCGAGAACGAAAAGAGATATCGACCTGCGGTTTCAAAATTTGGAATCAGCGCATTAAGAAGTATCTAGATACATAAAAATTAGATTTTTGAAAATTTTGAAGTTTTTATCTAAATGTGGGGTATATTGACTTTTGGGGCAATAATTCAAAAATGGGTAGAGATATAAACTTGGTAGTAATATTATTTGATTGTAAAGACAATGTTACGTAAGTGTACGCATTTTTAGAGTATTTGAACAACTGTGTGAATTTTTAGACATGTTATAAAAAAGTTCCTTTGAAAAGATTCTATATTTCACAGGTTTAAAAGGTCCAGAATTAAGTCAAGCGATGTCTGTATGTCTGTCCACTTGCAACAGGCTTTCATACAGCTGTCAACAACAATAAAAACACTTGTAACAAACGAAATCACAAATATATTCACGTACCGTCTACAAGATTTTCTCCAGCGATGAAACTCCATTTTCTCTTCCTCATAACTCCTCAACGGGTAAAAATATTTTCATTTCAAGTGCAGAATCGGATTCCTGGGACTTTAAAATATATATCATACCAATTTCACAAATATAGACGTAGAATTCCAAGTAAAGTTCAAATTTTGAAGAATCGACGCAGAATTCCACTGAGTTCCGGAGTTATCGGCGCTGGAGTTCAGGCGGGCCGTTGAAGATGTTTCCCAACTCAAGCAGGTCCGGAATTCCCACGATTTCTGTAGTTGCCACCCCCCGGAAGCTGAACGCAGTTCATTGAACCTAAAGAAAAAGTTATTAATAAGTGGAAAACAAAAATGTCAAAAACCCCAATTTGGAGCACCATATCCAAATAAATTTTGGCTGATTCTTATATAACTTTTGATTCTCTACAACTTTTGTTATATACATTTTTTTCATAAAGTTGATGGTTTAGCCGGAAATGAGATCATACCCAAGAATGGGTAGAGATACAATTTTGTCGTATCGATTTTTGAAATCTACGTATGTTTCTTCATACACATCAAAAATATGAAAATTTTGTATTTATAAATAAGGGCACTGTAATTGACATACCCGAAACTGGGCACACAAATATATTCCGCACCTAGATATTTGAAAAGTACGTATTTTATTACGTATATACCCAAATTTTCGTTACTTAATATTTATAAACACAGGCACTACGAATTTTTAAACATTTTGAATATGTCCCATTTTAATCGGCTACTGAAAATCTCAGATTTCGTACTTCATATCTCGAAAACGGTAAGAGATAGCGAAAAAGTGTATAGGACCTTATCAATTGCAAATCGAATTCTAGGGCGGGTTTACATTTAACTTTTTTTGATACGAAGTATCAGTTCCGAGTTACGGCGGTTTTTATGGGTTTATACGGGTTTTCAGCCTCCACACCCTTAATTTGGGGTTATATCGAAAAAAGTTTAATGTATGATCTACATAATTTAAAATTCTCTACAAATTGGTTAAATGATATTTTTTTGTAGCATTTATAGTTTAGCCGGAAATAACGTCACACCCTAAAATGGGTGAGAATTCAAAGTTTGGATATCGATTTTCGGAATCTACGTATTTTTCTGCATATATACCCAAAATTTGGTTTCTCAATTATTAAAAATAAGAAATATCCAAAGTTTCCCATGCCCAAAACTGGGTCTAATAGGTCAAATATGAAATATATTTTTGTTGAATCCTACATAACTTTTTATGCTTTACAACTTGTGTCGTATGAAATTTTTTTTTAGAACTAATAGTTTAGCCGGAAATGACGTCACACCTTATATTGGGTAGAGATACAAAGTCGTCGTATTTTTTTTCGGAATCTACGTAATTTTCTGCATATGAACTTCAAAATTTTATTATTTAATATTTGTAAATAAAGGCCCTACGATTTTTTAAAGTTTGAATTTTTTCATTGGTCGCCCCCTCTGTAGGTGGAGCTACGGCAGCCAATGAAAAAATAACAACTTATTTTCTTATTGGCTGCTGTAGCTCCTCCTCCAGCCAATCACAGGGTAGCAATTAGGGGCGACCAATGAAAAAATTCAAACTTTAAAAATTCGTAGGGCCTTTGTTTATAATTATTAAATAATAAATTTTTGGGTACATATGCAGAAAATTACGTAGAATCCGAAGAAAAATACGGTGACTTTGTATCTCTACCCAATATAAGGTGTGATGTCATTTCCGGCTAAACTATCAATTCTAAAAATAAAACTCATACGACCAAATTTGTAGAGAACGAAAAGCTATGTAGAATTCAACAAAAATATATTTCATATTTGACCTATTAGACCCAGTTTTGGGCATGGGAAACTTTGGACATTTCTTATTTTTAATAATTGAGAAACCAAATTTTGGGTATATATGCAGAAAAATACGTAGATTCCGAAAATCGATATCCAAACTTTGAATTTCCACCCATTTTAGGGTGTGGACGTCATTTCCGGCTAAACTATCAACATTATAAAAAATATTATATGACACCAGTTGTAGACAATTTTAAGTTATGTAGATCGTACATTAAACTTTTTTCGATATAACCCCAAATTAAGGGTGTGGAGGCTGAAAACCCTTAACAACCCATAAAAACCGTCGTAACTCGGAACTGGTATGTCGTATCAAAAAAAGTTAAATGTAAACCCCCCCTAGAATTCCATTTGCAATTGAAAAGGTTCTATACACTTTTTCGCTATCTCTTACCGTTTTCGAGATATGAAGTACGAAATCTGGAATTCTCCGGAGCCGATAAAAATTGGACATATTCAAAATGTTTAAAAATTCATAACGCTTGTGTTTATAAATATTAAGTAACGCAAATTTGTGTATATACGTAATAAAATATGTAGATTTCAAATATATGGGTACGGAATTTGTTTGTCTACCCAGTTTCGGGTATGCCAATTACAGTGCCCTTATTTATAAATATAAAATTTTCATATTTTGGGTGTATATGAAGAAAAATACGTAGATTTCAAAAATCGATACGACAAAATTGTATCTCTACCCATTTTCGGGTATGATCTCATTTCCGGCTAAACCATCAACTTTATGAAAAAAATGTATATAACAAAAGTTGTAGAGAATCATAAGTTATGTAAGAATCAGCCAAAATTTATTTGGATATGGTGTTCCAAATTGGACTTTTCGGGGTAAATATGGGACACTTTAAAGTGTTTTTGTTATTGTTTTTATTGGTTTATTTACAAAACAAAACAAAACAATGTACACATGTAGAAAGAAGAAGTGCGTTGAATCTAAGATTATAATCCCCAAGTCGCTATCTCAATTACTTTTCAAGATATTCAATGATAAATTGCTTAAATCTATTGAAACTTACCGTCACCAACTCGTAGGAATTTCAGGATTTCTGGAAGGATTTAAAAGGAACAAATGTACAATTTCACAGGAATAAACGTTTATTGAACACAGGATAATACAATAAATAGGATAAAAGATAATACAATTGACACAGGATGTTAAGGACAGAACACGAGTTGTTGGACGGCGTGAAAACAACTTTTCCTACCTTGACAGCTTCAGGGCGCGATGTCTATCCATCTGTTCGGTCCAGAATTAAGTCCAGCGATGTCTTTGTGTCTGTCCACTTGCAACAGGCTTTCATACAGCTGTCAACAACAATAAAAACACTTGTAACACATGAAATCACAAATATATTAACGTACCGTCTACAAGATTTTCTCCAGCGATGAAACTCCATTTTCTCTTACTCATAACTCCTCAACGGGTACAAATATCTCCATTTCGAGTGCAGAATCGTATTCCTTGGGCTTTAAAATATAAATCACAACAATTTCACCCCTTAAAACTGTTTGGTATAACATTTGGAAACGATTTCCTCTTGTGGCGTCAGTTGATAATTTTCTCAAAATGTTTTTGTTTAATTACTCACTTATTAATGCACAAAACTTACTGGAATTTGTGTAAAATTAAATAAATATTATTGTTTTGTACTTAAAATAGGCTAAATTTATTAAAAATTATCCACTTGTCAGCTGGAAAATAGGTTAAAATGTATTATCCAACCTGCATAACATTCGGCATGACATCAGCGCTAAAATACTCGAACTATTATTAACTATATTACCGACAGAGTTAATAACGAATTGATTTTGTTAAAAAAACATTAAAAGAACCCTTAAATATCTGTGAAAGATTCAAAACACAACAAATTAACATATTTCAAGATTTATTGACAATGACAACAAAAAAAACTTACAAATAAATGCAAATTATTTATTTATATACAGTTTACAATAACAACTATTTCTTCTGCGGGCTTTAAATGGTCTTTACGGACCTTAGGGTTCTTATTTTCGCTGGCACCCTGTAGTAAGGCTTTCATTTATTTCGTTTTCGCAATTTTTGTAAGCCATTCCAAACCCAAAACCTGCCCCAAGTAAAATTGGCCAACGTCGTCGTTTGAAGAATAATAAGGACGCTAGGGTTCCAATTACAGCCCCGGCACCTTAAAAATAGTAAAAGGGGACCTTAAAATTAATATTTTCATGTTTGGAATCAAGTTTTTCTTATTCCGCGGTCACAAAATGATTTTGACACTCTGAAAACATTGTTGAACAATTTGGTATAATTATTTTGGGGTTTTTTTATTTGTTTAGTTTCTAATTATTACAATAAGGATTATTGTAATGTAATACTTGTCTTTCAATATATTAATGACATAATCTGTGACATAACCCAAAAAAATGGCTGGACTTTTATCTAAAATGTTTTTATACAAAAGTATTTGGAAGAACAGTAAATACAATATAAATAAACAATTATTTATTGAAAATATTTCTTCAAATATAATTTTCGATATTCAAAATCAATATAACAAGTTTGATACGTAACCAAATATTTCCAAAATTGATAAATATATTAAATAAAGGTTTAAATATTATATTATTTGTACATACCCAATTTAATAAGTCCATCTGTAATACATCTGTCCCATCGTCGGCCCAAATCATCTTCAGCAAAAGCCCTGGTCGCCATTTTGAAATTTAACTGCCCAAAAATACTAATCTTTATCCATTATTACGACTTTTTGTTTCGTTAAATTGACGTGAATTTTCGTACGGAAAGAATTCAAATTATTTGTTTTTGACGTTTGGAGGTAAAATTTGTAATAATAAATTACTTTACCATAGAAATACAATCAATAAATTGATGTACAGGTTAAATAAATGTTTTTGGAACAGGTATAACATGTATAAGTTTAGTGTTGCCGGTAGATGTCACACGGAAACCAAATTAAAATTAACAATTTTTCCGCCAATTCTTAAATTACAAATTTGTCCATAACTTTTAAAATAATGAATTTCAATGGTTCAAAAGTTAGTATAATATGTAAAAAACATCACAGATTTCATTTTTTGCAATGCGAACCCTTAATTTTAACCGGAAATACCCAAAAATTGAGTGAAAACTTCAGATAACCCATCCGCCAATTTTGAAGTTACAAATTTATAAATAACTTTTAAAATAATGAATTTCAATGGTTCAAAATTTGGTATAGTATGTAAAAAACATCAAAGATTTCATTTTTTGCACTGCGAACCCTTAATTTTAACCCTAAATATCCAAAAATTGAATGAAACCTTCATAAAACCCCAAAAATTATAACACAATATTTTGCCGTATTCCTAAGTCACAAATTCGTTAATATCTTTTAAAATAATGAATTTCAACGGTTCAAAAGTTGGTATAATATGTAAAAAACATCACAGATTTCATTTTTCGCACTGCGAACCCTTAATTTCAACCCTAAATACCCAAAAATTGAATGAAAACTTCATAAAACCCCAAAAATTACAAAACAATATTTTGCCGTATTCCCAAATCACAAATTCATCAATATCTTTTAAAATAAAGAATACCAACCCTTGTAAACTTCACCCCCTATGTAAAAAACCCATATATTTCATTTTTCACACCCCCACACCCAAATTTGCACTCGTAATACCCAAAAATGGGTCGGAAAGACATCTTGCCGCATTGAGGTTAAAAATACTTAAACAAAACTTTGTCCAAACCGTTTTAAGAGATGAAAATAAGTTAATTTATATTTTAAACTTCGTAGAACACGATTTTGATGTTATTTTGAAGATATTTTACACCGTTGAGGAGTTGTGATCACAATAAAATATGTATACGTCGCTAACTTCATATTAGTAGGCAGAAAAAACCACGTCAATTTTTAAAATAGGTTGAGGTTATATTATTGTTACAATTATTAATGAATAAGCACATATCTGTGATGAATTAAAATGTACTTAGAAAACTACAAAAATTTCATTGCGACTACAGCAAGTATTTCAACAATTCTTCAGTTTTTAAGTGGAACGTAAGACTTTAACCTCATTTTTGATTGACAAAAACTTAAAACTTGTGTTTTTTAGCTTAATATGTCAAAAATATGTACAAAAGGGCACGGTAGGGGACCAATCCGGGTTCCCATTTGTCTGTGGGTTTCTTAGTTGTAGTTTATGGCTAAGATACGGCTTTTTAATACAAGAAAATAGTATTATTTTAGTAAATACAATAGGCTCAACACTACATTTAGCGTACGTTGTAACGTATTACGCGTATAGTATTAAAAAATCGACTATTATTCGTCAATTTAGTCTTATTTTGTTTATATTAGTCTCTGTTTTAATTTATTCGCAATACGAAAACGATATTGAGTACGCAAAAAAACATATTGGGGTTATGTGCTGCATTATGACGATAATATTTTTCGCTGCACCTTTGGCGAATTTAATGCACGTAATAAAAGTAAAAAGCAGCGAAAGTCTGCCGTTTCCAATAATATTTTCAACATTTTTCGTATCTTTATTGTGGTTTTTATACGGAATCATAATTAACGATAAATTTGTACAGGTATGTTCACCTAAATATTTGAACCATTATTTCATTTTTTTGCTTAAAACTCCTGAAAGGATTAACCAAATTTTATTAACTTCCCGGGCCCATTTTTGGGTATTACGAGTGCAAATATGGGTGTGTGGATGTGAAAAATGAAATCTATGATGTTTTTTACATATTATACCAAGTTTTGAACCATTGAATTTTAAAAGTTATAAACGAATTTATAACTAGAATTTGGCGCCAATTTCACGCCATGTTCTCAAGTTACAAATTTGTTCATACTTTTAAAATAATGAATTTCAACGGTTCAAAATTTGGTATAATATGTAAAAAAACATCAAAGATTTCATTTCTCGTACTGCGAACCCTTAACTTTAACCCTAAATATCAAAAAAGTAGGTGCAAACTTCAAATAACCTCAAAAATTACAACACAATTTTTTTGAAGTGTTCCCAAATTACAAATTCGTTAATAACATTTGAAATAATGAATTTCCAGGGTTCAAAATTTGGTTATAATATGTAAAAAACATCATAGATTTCATTTTTTGGACTGTTAACCCTCAACTTCAACCCTAAATACCCAAAAATTTGGTGCAAACTTCAAATAACCTCAAAAATTACAACCCAAGTTTTTTGACATGTTCCGAAATTACAAATTCTTTAATAACTTTTAAAATAAATAATTTCCAGGGTTCAAAATTTGGTATAATATGTAAAAAAACATCATAGATTTCATTTTTTGCACTGATAACCCTCAACTTTAACCCTAAATTACCCAAAAATTTGGTGCAAACTTCAAATTAACCTCAAAAATTGGCAACACAATTTTTTTGACGTGTTCCAAATTACAAATTCGTTAATAACTTTTAAAATAATGAATTTCCATGGTTCAAAATTTGGTATAATATGTAAAAAACATCACAGATTTCATTTTTTCTACTTTTAACCCTCAACTTCAACCCTAAATACCCAAAAATTTGGGTGCAAACTTCAAATAACCTCAAAAAATAACGACACAATTTTTTTGACGTTTTCCTAAATTACAAATTCGTTAATATCTTTTGAAACAATGAATTTCCAAGGTTCAAAATTTGGTATAATATGTAAAAAACATCAAAGATTTCATTTTTTGCACTGTTAACCCTTAACTTTAACCCTAAATACCCAAAAATTAGGTGTAAACTTCATATAACCTCAAAAATTGCAATACAATTTTTTTCGCCATGTTCCCAAATTACAAATTTGTTAATATCTTTTAAAATAATGAATATAAACCTTTGAAAACTTCACGTCTTATGTAAAAACATCATAGATTCATTTTTCACACCTACACACCCAAATTTCCACTCGTAACACCCAAAAAATGGGTTTGAAAATTACTTATCTCACTTTGCCACATATAGGTTAAATAACGGATTGTCCAAGCGATATTTAGGGGGGGCGAGGGGGGTAATTTGTCAATTTATTGTTTAAACCTCGTATAACACGAATTTGATCTTAAATTAATTATATTTTAAATTTGTTGAGGCGTTATGAACAAAATAAAATATGCATGTTAAAAAAAAATTTCAACACAATTTTTTTGTTTTTCTAAATGCCTTTTTTGGCATATTTAAGATGTTTTTATACCAAGTCAATCCTTCTAAATTCATTTTTGAATAATTTTTGATATCTTTGACCGTTTTTGGTTCAAATATTTTTTCAACTGTTTTACAATATAAGACTCACATTTTTTCATAATTATTTTTTAGGTCCCCAATTTTTTGGGCTGTATATTATGCGGATTTCAATTATGTTTATTTATTTGTTATCCAAAAATGCCTCAATCGCCAGGTTATATTGCGTAATGTTAAAAAAACTATAAAATATTTGTTATTTGCTGTAATTTTATAATAAAGACTAATTTTTCATAATTTATTTGTTTTTTATTGTGACGTCATTTCCGGCTAAACCATCAACTTTACGAAAAAACTTATATGACAAAAGTTGTTCAAATAAAAAGTTATGTAGGAATCAGCCAAAATTTGTTTGGATATGGTGCTCCAAATTGGAGTTTTTGGCAAAAATATGCGACACTTATATGACGTTATTTATTGGTTTATTTACAAAACAAAGTATGTAAATTGCTTAAATCTATTGAAACCTACCGTAACCAACATTTAGGAATATCTGGAAGGATTTAAAAAGGAACAAATGTACAATTTCACAGGAATAATCGTTTATTGAACACAGGATAATACAATACAATTGACACAGGATGTGAAGGATAAAACACGAGTTGTTGGACGGCGTGAAAACAATTTTTCCCTACCTTGACAGCTTCAGGCGCGATGTTAGGCTGCAGGGCCCCATTTTCCCGCGATGTCTTCGACCAATCGTTCAAGATTTTCTCCAGCGATGAAACATCATTTTCTCTTGCTCATAACTCCTCAACGGGTAGAAATATCTTCATTTTAAGCACAAAATCGGATTCCTGGACTTTAAAATATAAATCACAACAATTTCACCCCTTAAATCTGTTTAGTATAAAAGTAAAAAACGATTATTTCCTCTAAATCTAATATAACCTCAAAACAAGTTTTTGTTATATTACTCACTTATTAATGCATAAAATTTGCTGAAATTTGAGCAAAAAATGTATAAAATTAAATAAATATTGTTGTTTTGTACTTAAAATAGGCTAAATTTATTAAAAATTATCCACTTGTCAGCCGTAAATTTGGTTAACATTCGGTATGACATTAGCGCCAAAATGCTCGAACTATTAAAAACTATATTATCGACACTTTTATTACATAGTTTAAATATCAATAATTAATTATTTATTGATTATTTATGCCCTAAATATTCATAAAAACATATTAAACATTTATTTAATCCATAAATTAATAAATATATGAATCTGTTTTACCGATAAAGTCTGTTCTGTCAAATATAGTTCGACTATTTTGGCGCTGAAGACCAGCCGAATGTTTTTGAGACGTACACTATTTTCAACCTCCATATTTAGCTGTCAAACAATATTTTTATTACAAAATTAACTAATTTGAAACAAATATTCGAATAAAAAACCATCAAATACATATATTTTTTATAAGTTTATTATAAAGAAATTAAATTTCAATATATACATAACATTAATTTGGTCTTAAAAAATCCTTAACTTAAAATTCTAATTATGTTTAATTTTTTTTACACCCAAACACCATATGTACATATAAAATATAATTTAAGCAACTTAAATGCCATACCCAATGAGTATCGAATAAAATTTACACTTAACACGTTAAATATGTGCACAATACTACAATCTTCCTAAATCTGGACGCCATATTGGCCAGACCTAACCTATATACACAATTCGTAGACTAGTAACCTAAAAAATTATTGCCGGGAGATATGTTCAAAAAAAATGTTGAATTTATTGTTTAAAAACCCAAAAAAAATAATTATTTTTTTCCTATCATTTAAACGCTGGGTAATAATTATTTTGGGCCCAAGGGCCATAATTCCCTACTTTCGGCTGATTAACCGGCGAGGTCGAGTACTCGCCATTTGGTTCATAGTCAAACTGGGGCCCGACTTATTTTTATTTGATTGCAACGATAAGTTGTCTATGTCTATATTTAAATCGCCTAAATTGTTCCAAGTCGAGCCTAGGGTTATTGGTTTGCTGGGTTGGTAGACTGGTTGCTAATGGGGGGCTGAGAACGTGTGAAGACAATGGTTGAAGTGGTGGAAACCCACTTGGTTGTAGTGGAATGCCTAAAAATGTGTTTTTTTTATAGAGGTTTGAGTTAAAATTAAAAAGAAAAATGTTGAAAAATGTTTTTTTTCCTAATGAATAAATGTTCAAAATGTTTTTATTTAATTAAAAAATTAATAAGAAGAAAAAAGGTCCGCAAATTTCCAAAAAATTATTTTTCATAACTTTCAAATTTCCCGCTAAAAAATCTGCGAGTTTTTGCAGCTAACCTCCGTTCGACGATTTCCCGCGCTTTTTCAAATTTTGTTTAACCTCTTTTTTAACAGGTGTGACAGCTGTCAATATATGGAACTTTCTGCTAAATATTCAAAATGTTTTTACCGAATTAAAAAAATGTTCAAAATGTTTTTATTTAATTTAAAAAAAATGTTTATAAAATGTTTTGATTTAATTAAAATAATGTTAAGAATGTTTTTTTAAATAAATAAATGTTGAAAATCTAATAAATAAATGTTCAAAATGTTTTTATTTAATTAAAAAAATGTTAAGAATGTTTTTCTTTTAATAAAAAATGTTAAGAATGTTTTTCTATTAATAAAAAATGTTAAGAATGTTTTTTTTTTATAAATAAATGTTGAAAATCTATTAAATAAATGTTCAACATATTTTTATTTAATTAAAAAAATGTTAGGAATGTTTTTTTAAATAAAAAATGTTAATGATGTTTTTTTTTAATAAATAAATGTTGAAAATCTAATAATAAATGTTCAAAACATTTTATTTAATTAAAAAAAATGTTAAGAATGTTTTTTTTTAAATAAAAAAATGTTAACAATGATTTTTTAAATAAATAACTGTTGAAAATCTAATAAATAAATGTTCAAAATGTTTTTATTTAATTAAAAAAAAATGTTTAAAATGATTTCATTTATTTCAAAAATTGTTGAAAATGTTTTTATTTAATTAAAATGTTGAAAGTGTTTTTTTATTAATTAAAAAAATGTTACGAATAATTTTTTTCATAAATAAATGTTCAAAATATATTTTTTATAAATGTCAAATGTTTTTTTTTAAAATAAATAAATGTTGAAAATGTTTTTTTTAATTAAAAAAATGTTAAAAATGTTCTTTTTCTAATAAATAAATGTTAAAAAATGATTCTTTTAAAAAAAAAAAAAAATTTACGTCTTTTTAAAAAAATAAATGTTCCTGTTTTTAATTAAAAATGTTTATAAATCATTTTTTAATAAATGTTAAAAATGTTTTTCAAAGTTTTAAATTTTAAAAAATTAGAAAAAAAAATGTTAGATTTTTTAAAATAAAAAAATGTCTTTTTTAATATATTAAAGACAAAAAAATTGTTTTAATTGAATTTCATTTTAAAAAAACATAAAATATTAAAAATTTGTTTTTTCATTTTCATTTATAAAAAAAAAAACTTTTTATTAAATAAAAAAACGATTTTTTTTTATATTTTTAATAACAAAAAAATTAAAAAGCTGTCAAAAAAAGTTTATTCTTAAACTACATTTATAAATACATTTTTTTTTTAGAAAACTACTTCATTAAAATTAATTTTAACGACATTATCGACTAAATACAACAAATTCATCGCTAATATTCGATTATCCGCCTCGATTTCGATATTCCGAACAACCTGTATTCAAAATTTCCGTTAACCAAAATTTCAACTCAATCATTTCTTTCAAAACTCAAAATTTAAAATATTTTTGGGCACTGTAATAATTAAACTCGCCAAAAGTTTTAAAACACTTAACCTAACTTTCGATTCTTTATGAAATTTAATAGTAAAGGTTAAATCAAAAATTTCTTTCGCCATTTTTGAAATTCGCGCCGAATTTTGACAGGAAGTAACAATAACACATAAAGTTTCCAAAAAATGAATTAATAGAATAATAATCCGTATCATACCTCGGATTTTGCGAGAAATTAATAAAAGATACTTTCCGGAAGCCAAAAATTAGTGGGAAGAAAAAAAAACCGAAATTTCCAAAAATTTATTTTCATAAGTTTCAAATTTCCCGCTGAAAAATCTGCGGGTTTTTGCAGCTAACCTCCGTTCGATTATTTCGCGCGCTTTTTCAAACTTTGTTTCTTTAACCTCAACTTTAACCTCTTTTTTGACAGCTGTCAATATTTTAGAACTTTCAGCTAAAATATCTAGAATTAAAATACGTTGAAATATTGTAAAATGGCCCGATTTCTGCATGAAAACTTTGACATAAAAA
>OW964840.1:20429183-20555785 GCA_943142095.1 Ophonus ardosiacus
GAGTTTTAGACGATATATTCTTAAAATCTTGTAATAAATTTTGGCAATCTTCTGGAAAACGGTCATAACTGAATTTTAAAGTAATTTTTTTTGAATTTCCCGCCATTTCTTTTAAATAATCAATTAATATTTCGCCCGTAATCATTCCACAAACTCTTATTTTTAAATTTGGATTTTCTAAGTGATTTGGAATAGATTTTATTAAATTTTTTTCAATATTTTGAGCTGTCAATTTTGACATTTTGAGGTTAAAAATCGTCTCCAAATTTAATTAAATACAAAATTAATTTAGATATAAACAAATGCTGATTTAAATCTGTTGAATTTAACGTCAATTTGTTACTCCAAATTTCGATGAGATTTATAATAAATTTTTCCCAAATTTCTTGAAAAAAAACAAATGTAAACTGTCAAATTTTGTATAAAAATGTCATTTTCATATTTTTGATACGTCAAAATTGGTATTTTTGTTAAAATAACATAACTAAAATCTTTATTTTCAATAACATAACCTAAAATATTAAACACTGCCATCTTTGAAACTTCTAGGTTATTTAGAACTGTCAAAATAAAATTTTCGATTGAATTTTTCGCCAAATTTCGAACAATTTCTTGAATAAATCGTTTATTTCTTAAACTAATCTCTTGAAAACATAAAATTAAATATTTTAAACCGTCAAAACTCGAATATAAAGTAAAAATTTTGCTTAAAACATCCGACAAAAAGTTTGAGGTTAGATTTAGTTCAAATTCTGTCAAAAAATAGACAGTTCTGACAACATTAAAACACAAAATCGAACAAAAACATTCCGGACTAAACATTTTCGGAGTATTTTTCCCTAAAACATTCGAAATTTTGTTCGAAACACAAAATAAAACTTGTAAATTTTTTCGAACTTTATCTTCCCGCTCAATTGTCATAATTTCGTTGTTTTCTTCGTTGTTTATCGAACAAAACACCATCGCAGCTAACAGGCAATTGTTTTCGAACATTTTTATCAATATTTCGACAATTTTTTCCGAATTTTTTTCCGCAAATTTCGAAATTAATACTGAAAGTGACGTCCAAAAAAATTCCGAATTTTCGATTAGAAATAAATCGAAAACTATCGAGTTTTTTGAAGGGAAAAAATGGTCGAATTTATCAACAATTTTTTCGAGGAAAATCGAATATTTTTCGATGATATTGTCCCAATTTGTCGAATCGAAATCGATTTTGGTTATTTTTTGAAATGTTAGTACTCCTGGTAATTTTTCGAAAATTATTGGGAGATATTTTTCGAAATCTTCTATTTGTTCGACGGATGAAAATTTTTCGAAAGACGAAAGAAAATTTGTCAAATTTTCTATATTTTTCCCAAGTTGATCTGAAAGGGGAAATTATATAAATTTCCCGTTTCAATAAAAAAAATATATATTAACATCAAATTCGTGTTGTATGAGGTTCAAAAATGTCTGAATTTATAGTTTGAACCTCGTATAACACGATTTATAAACATAAAAAATGACTCACCTGTTTCAAATCCGTCCAACAAATTATTCGAATTTGGACTTTTTAGGTTAGAATTCAAGTTCAAACTTGCAAACCCCCCTAAATCTGACAATAAATCACTGTTTGACACGGCTGATATTTCGGCGCCATTTTGTTCAACGTCCAAATTACTCAAACTTATTTTTCTTTTCGTTTTGTGCAAACGCCGAACTAAAATCGGCAAAATCGTCCGATTTTGTGCCTTTTTGTGCACTAAAGGCCGAAGAAAAGTCCCCAAAATCTGGATTGGATGTTTCGGGCTCATTTCTCGGGGGTTAAAATCATCTTCCGTGAATAAATTGATGTTATTGTTGGTAGAGTCGGATTTTGGAATCGGACTTTGAGATGAATCTCTGCCATAAGACGCTGCAGCGCCCAAATCTATTTTTTTTATTTGTTTTGACTGTTTTTGAGGAGATTTTGTTGGTATATTCGCGTTAAAACTGAAAGAAATACAGTTTAAATAATATATTTGAAGTTTTGATTGTTGTATGTGAGGTTAAGGCGTAGGAAAGTAGTACTACGCCATGAAAAGTAGTGCGGCGGATAATACGTCAAAAATATAATTTATTTAATGTTAATTAATTAAATAAATATTAATAATATTATTAATAATTGTTAATACATGTATTTATCTCAAAAATAATTGTTATAATCGTATTTTTAAAATGCAAGTCACTGTTTTGATTGTTGTAATCAATTCAATTGTTTAAATTTGTTTTTCGCTGTCAACAAAACTTTTTAGTGATTAAAACTTAAAAAAAAAGTGTTTAATTATTGCAAATTTATATAAAATAAGTGTAAAAACTATTAATTATTTGTTAATAAGTGATAAAAGTGTAAAAAATTGTGTGAAACTTCAAATTTTCGCCGAAAAAAATACAAGTTTGTGACACACAAATTTTTTTATGCAACTTAACCAAAAAATGGACGAAATATTATATAAAAGTTTTAGTTTTGATGTTTAAAACTATAAAAAATGATTAATTATTGTGAATTTTTATAAAATATGTGTAAAACTAGTGATAAAAATGTAAAAATTGTGTGAAATTTCAAATTTTTCCGTAAGAAAATACGAGTTTTTGCCGTAAGAAAATACAAGTTTTTGACGAATTTGCACAAGTTTTTCGGCAAAATTAACGCAAAAATGGACGAAATATTATATGTAAGTTATTTTTAAACACATATTTATTGTTTATTTATAGTTTTTATCGATATTTATATCTCATAACCTAATTTTACCAAATGTAGTTTAAACCTTGTTATTTTTGTTATTTAAATGGTGAATATTGATAATTGGGCCCATAACCTGTTAAATGATAAAAATTGAAAATTGGGCCCATAACCTATCAATTTTTTTTTTGCGCCAAATTTAAAAAAATCTTACCTTATCTTCTTATCAGGGCTGTTCTCCCCACTATCGTCCCTATATCGTTTGTCTTCCTTATTTCCGGTTCCGAATCCGCCATTTGTACCACTTTCTGTATCCGAGTCCTCTTTTTCGCCATCATAATCGTCTTCATAACCGGTTTTTTCGCCTCTCCCGCGAGATTCTGAGCCCCCATTCAGGGGTGTAGTCGCTAGTTGGGCCCCCGGAGCGCCAGCGGGGCGAATCTGTGTCCCATCTATCCGAGATGCCAAATCGAGACCCCATAGAATCGGATGACATACCTAGGGATGATTGATTGTATTTTGGAAGGGCGGAGCGCCCCTATGGGGCCCGGGGGGTATAAAATAAGCCCGGATTTGAACTCAGCGATGTTTAAAACATAATATAAGTTAGTTTTATAAAAAAATATTTGGTAGTTTCAAAATTATTGAAGAAAATATAAAAAAGTACGTTTTGAAAAGTTTGAAGAGGCGTAGCTCTAATTGGGGGCCCGGGGGGTACAAAATAAGCCCGGATTTGAACTCAGCAATGTTTAAAATATAATATAAGTTAGTTTCATAAAAAAATATTTTGTAGTTTCCAAAATATTTAAGAAAATATAAAAAAGTACATTTTGAAAAGTTTGAAGGGGCGTAGCCCCTAATTGGGGCCCGGGGGGTACAAATTAACCCCAGATTTGAACTCAGCGATGTTTAAAACATAATATAAGCTAGTTTCATAAAAAAATATTTTGTAGTTTCCAAAATATTTAAGAAAATATAAAAAAGACATTTTGAAAAAAGTTTTGACGTTTTTTAAGGGGCGTAGCACCTAAACGGGGCGCCTGGGGTACAAATTAACCCCAGATATGAACTCAGCGATCTTTAAAACATAATATAAATTAATTTCATAAAAAAATATTTGGTAGTTTCCAAAATATTTGAAAAAAATAAAAAAAAAACATTTTGATAGAAGTTTTGAAGGTTTTTAAGGGGCGTAGCTCCTAAGCGGCCCCCCTGGGGTACAAAATAACCCCAGATTTGAACTCGGCTTTGTTTAAAACATAAAATTAGTTAGTTTCATAAAAAAATTATTCGGTAGTTTCCAAAATATTTAAAAAAATATAAAAAAGGGACATTTTGAAAAAATTTTAAAGGTTTTTAAGGGGCGTAGTCCCTAATTGGGGCCCGGGAAGTACAAAATAAGCCCGGATTTGAACTCAGCGATGTTTAAAATATAATATTAGTTAGTTTCATAAAAAAATATTTTGTAGTTTCCAAAATATTTGAAAAAATATAAAAAAGGACATTTTGAAAAAAGTTTTGAAGGTTTTTAAGGGGCGTAGCCCCTAATTGGGACCCGTGGGGTACAAATTAACCCCAGATTTGAATTCAGCGATGTTTAAAACATAATATAAGTTAGTTACATAAAAAAATATTTGGTAGTCTCCAAAATATTTAAGAAAATATGAAATGGGACAATTTGAAGAAAGTTTTGAAGGTTTTAAGGGGCGTAGCTCCTAAATGGGGCCCGGGGGGTACAAAATAAGCCCGGATTTGAACTCAGCGATGTTTAAAACATAATATAGTTTAATTTCATAAAAAAATATTCGGTAGTTTCCAAAATATTTAAGAAAATATGAAATGGGACAATTTGAAGAAAGTTTTGAAGGTTTTTAAGGGGCATAGCCCCTAATTGAGGCCCGGGGGGTTCAAATTAACCCCAGAATCGAACTCAGCGATGTTTAAAACATAATATAAGTTAATTTCATAAAAAAATATTCGGTAGTTTCCAAAATATTTAAGAAAATATGAAATGGGACAATTTGAAGAAAGTTTTGAAGGTTTTTAAGGGGCGTAGCCCCCAATTGGGGCACGGGGGGGTACAAATTAACCCCAGATTTGAACTCAGCGATGTTTAAAACATAATATAGTTTAATTTCATAAAAAAATATTTGGTAGTTTCCAAAATATTTAAAAAAGTATAAAAAGGGTCATTTTGAAAAACTTACCAATATATTTGTCCTTGTTCTTTTTGGCCTTTTTCCTTTCTTCCCTTAATTTATCATCATCCTGAATAAAATCAATAAGATCCCTAACTTTATGTCTGATATTAACGCCCTGGTCTTTCCCATTTTCATCATGAAAACTGTAATTTTCAAGCGACCTCAAATCATAAATATGTTCTCTGCTGCTTGTAACAACGCGTTCTGATCCATTTCTAATTAAATAATTTAATAATAGGAGGCTCTGCAATGATAAGCGGCCATTTTAGTAGCCGTCGGCCATTTTGGTAGCCGTGGCGGCCATTTTAGTAGCCACTAACCTTATAAGTGCGTCTCCAATGTTGTTTATTGTCTTGTAACATTCGTTTCCATAGCATAGACATTACTTCGGGAAATTGTTCGTATGTAAATGTTGCGTGGGCTAGTTCTTGCATTAGTTGCCCCGTTGGGCCCCATGCCTCGTCATTGGTGGCTTCTCTAACTTTTGCTTCAATTTCCGTATAGTTCATGACAACATTCGTACTGGAATTGTAAAAAACTTATATGACATTTACAAATTTACAAACGATTTTTTGCAAAATTTCTTGGAATAATCAATAATTATAAACTAAAACGTGTATAAAACATGTTTCATGCAAAATTCTAGGAAATAATTATGAAATAATCTATAAAACATATCTTGAAATAGACAGATGTTAAAAACATAATAAATCTGATATTTACTTACACTTTATCGGCCAGTTCCCGAACTTTCCACATACTAAATACTTTATCCATATTTTAAATTTATTTTTTAACTATTTCCAGCAAATTATAATCAAAAACTAATAAAATAATCCGAAATATTAACTTTGCAAAGTCCTGATGACATGGCTAAGTACTAGTTATAAAAAGGGTGGATATATTTTAAAACAAAACTCCCTACATTCGTTTTTAGTAACTTTTCATGTTTAATAATTAATTATTAATATTTATTGCAAAGATTTCTAGCTTAATTTTTGTAATATATACTGTTTTTAAACAAGAAAAACATATTTAAATATCACAAAAATATGTTACACTTATTTGCTAATGTTTTGGGAACGCGAAATGTCCGCCATGTTGCAAGTGTTGCCAATAGTTGCATACAAAACTTCTGAACTTTGAAGAGCGCGAAAATGGTCGAACTACTATTATTTTGATTACTCTGTCGGTAATACAGAACAATCCGATTTGAAAATGTTTAAAATAATTTTTCAAGGCCTTTTTGGCATTTTTAACAAGTATATATATGAAATAAACTCTGTACATACCAATTTTGGTTGTATCTTTAATATTAACTAAGATACAACACCATTTTTAACTTCATTTTAGAAGCAAAATTTTGTTCATTTTTGATCTCAGGGTTTTAGAACTTTTTGGCCATTTTTAACAACTTTTTAAATAGTTATATAACAAATGAACATTGTAGATTCCGAATTTTCAAGAATTTTGGTCGTATCTTTAATATTAACTGAGATATAACACCATTTTTAACTTCATTTTTGAAGCAAAATTTTGTCAATTTTTGAACTCAGGGTTTTAGAACTTTTTGGCCATTTTAACTACTTTTTATATAGTTTTATAACAAATGAACATTGTAGATTCCGAATTTACAAGAATTTTGGTCATATCTTTAATATTAACTGAGATACGACACAATTTTTAACTTCTTTTTTGAAGCAAAATTTTCTTTTTTTGAACTCAGGGTTTTAGAACTTTTTGGCCATTTTTAACCACTTTTTACATAATTATATAACAAATGAACATTGTAGATTCCGAATTTGGAAGAATTTTGATTGTATCTTTAATAATAACTGAGATACAATACCATTTTTAACTTCACTTTTGAAGAAAAATTTTGTCAATTATTGAACTCAGGGTTTTAGAACTTTTTGGCCATTTTTAACCACTTTTTATATAGTTATATAACAAATGAACATTGTAGATTCCGAATTTTCAAGAATTTTGGTCGTATCTTTAATATTAACTGAGATACGACACAATTTTTAACTTCATTTTTGAAGCAAAGTTTTCTTTTTTCGAACTCAGGGTTTTAGAACTTTTTGTCCATTTTTAATCACTTTTTATATGGTTATATAACAAAAGAACTATGCAGATTCCGAATTTTCAAGAATTTTGGTCGTATCTTTAATAATAACTAAGATACGACACTATTTTTAACCTTAGTTTTGAGGCAAAATTTTGTTCTTTTTTGACCTCAGGTTTTTAGAACTTTTTGACCATTTTTAACCAATTTTTATACAGTTATATAACAAATGAACACTGTAGATTCCGAATTTTCAAGAATTTTGGTCGTATCTTTAACGATAAATGAGATACGACACTGTTTTCAACTTCAGTTTTGAGGCTAATTTTTTAACTTGACAAATTGTCCTGTATTACCGACAGAGCTTGTACAGTAGTTCAACTATTTTAGCGCTGCTCAAAATTCAGAAGTTTTGTTTGCAACTATTGGCAACACTTACAATATGGCGGCCAAATGTCATTTGAAATACGAAAAATGAAAATCAATGAACAATAAAAATATTTTATTTAATACAAAATAAATTATATAACATCTCTACACTTATTGTAAGTAATTTCATTTAACAATAATTCTCTTTTTGGCTTGAAAATGCATTTTATATCACTATAATTTATATCAAAATTTTTAAATGCATTTAATAGTATGACAGCAATTATTATTACTAAAAAACCACATAAACTACCTATAATATCTTTGAAATTCAATATTTCCCAGTCTTTAAATAATATACTTGAAGCTAACAAGACAAAACTTGTAAAAAAAACGTAATAAACAGGCGTTACTATATTCGTATTAAACAGATCTAAAGCTCTATTCAGATATATCATTTGTATTGTAATACAAAAACAAATGCTTGCCACCAAACAAAATGGCAGCCAATTATCAAAAATTTGGCCGTTTTTCGAAAAAACATCCCTTAATATTATCCCTAAACATTTACAAGACATAACTGTTAAGCTACCAATTGCTGAACACAAAATAACGTACCAAACTACGTTTTTTGTTCCGAATTTTGGCCCGAAATGAAAAAAAATCAACAAGAAAATCAAAAAAACGAAGCAAACATATAAAACAAATGAAGATTGTTGTAGTTTTTCGATAATAGATGTCGTTGTTTCAATTTTTTCTGTCATTGGCGAATGAATAACGATTATTGTGGAGCCTAGGATACAAAGAACGCACCCTAGCTGCAAAAAAACAGCTGTTATAGTACCATACATGCAAAAAAAATAGTTTTTTTACCTTTCCCAATAAGTTTAAATATTCTTTTAAGTGTATAGACGATAAAATACTGCTAACTAACACACTTAACGCCCCCAAAGGGGTAACCAAAGTGGCAGGGGCGAACGCGTATGCAGCAAAATTTAAAACTTCGCCAACTCCCACTAAAAAACACAAAATCACCCTCCGAACCCACTTTTTTGGGGTTATACTCACTGCACAACAACCCCAGCCACCAAACCCATTCTTTTAAATATCCAAACCCCCCTGAACCCGCTCGTAAACAACCTTTTCGCCCTAACCTCAACAAAGCTTTTTTCTTAATTATAAAACTTGACCCGATAAATAAACTAGAAGTTACAGCCAGAATTAACCCAAAATAAAAGTTTGTGTCTTCTTTAAAGTTAAATTTAGCTGGAAACCCCATTTTTTAATTTTAAATCATTGTTTGATTTTTGAGGTTAGGGGTCTGACAAGTGTGAAGTAAGCAATAAATGATGTTACAGGCTTCTAGATCAGAGAGAAAAACCAATTGCAAAAAGTGAAGCCAACATATATATAAATAAATTACAGTGATATAAAATGCATTTTCAATCCAAAAAGAGTACTATTATTATTATAATATTTATTTTATATTCAATGAAATATTTTTTCTGTTCATTCATTTCAAATGACATATGTCCGCCATATTGTAAGTGTTGCCAATAGTTGTACACAAAATTTCTGTCGGTAATACAGGAAATTTAACGGTTTCAAAATGATCAAAAATTTGCCTCAAAACTAAAGTTGAAAACAATGTCGTATCTCATTTATTATTAAAGATACGACCAAAATTCATACAAATTTGGAATCTACAATGTTGATTTGTTATATAACCATGGATAAATTGGTTAAAAATGGTCAAAAAGTTCTAAAACTCTGAGTTCAAAAATGGACAAAATTTTGCTTCAAATGTGAGATTAAAAATGGTGTTATATCTTAGTTAATATTAAAGTTACGACCAAAATTCTTACAATTTCGGAATCTACAATGTTCATTTGTCATATAACTATGTAAAAAGTGGTTAAAAATGGTCAAAAAGTTCTAAAACCGTGAGACCAAAAATTGACAAAATTTTGTTTCAAAAGTGAAGTTAAAAATGGTGTTGTATCTCAGTTAATATAAAAGATACGGTCAAAATTCTTTCAAATTCGGAATCTACAATGTTCATTTGTCATATAATTATGTAAAAAGTGATTAAAAATGGCCAAAAAGTTCTAAAACCCTGAGTTCAAAAATAACAAAATTTTGCCTCAAAACAAAGGTTAAAAATAGTGTCGTATCTTAGTTATTATTAAAGATACGACCAAAATTCTTGAAAATTCGGAATCTGCAATGTTGATTTGTTATATAACCATATAAAAAGTGGTTAAAAATGGCCAAAAAGTTCTAAAACCCTGAGTTCAAAAATAACAAAATTTTGCTCCAAAAGTGAAGTTAAAAATGGTGTTATATCTCAGTTAAGATTAAAGATACGGTCAAAATTCTTTCAAATTCGCAATCTACAATATTGATTTGTTATATAACCATATAAAAAGTGGTTAAAAATGGCCAAAAAGTTCTAAAACCCTGAGTTCAAAAATAACAAAATTTTGCTCCAAAAGTGAAGTTAAAAATGGTGTTATATCTCAGTTAAGATTAAAGATACGGTCAAAATTCTTTCAAATTCGCAATCTACAATATTGATTTGTTATATAACCATATAAAAAGTGGTTAAAAATGGCCAAAAAGTTCTAAAACCCTGAGTTCAAAAATGAACAAAGTTTTACTCCAAAAGTGAAGTTAAAAATGGTATTGTATCTCAGTTAACATTAAAGATACGGTCAAAATTCTTTCAAATTCGCAATCTACAACATTGATTTGTTATATAACCATATAAAAAGTGGTTAAAAATGGCCAAAAAGTTCTAAAACCCTGAGTACAAAAATAACAAAATTTTGCTTTAAAAGTGAGGTTAAAAATGGTGTTGTAACTCAGTTAATATTAAAGATACGGTCAAAATTCTTCCAAATTCGCAATCTACTAGCTTGATTTGTTATACAACCATACAAAAAGTGGTTAAATATGGTCAAAAAGTTCTAAAACTCTGAGTACAAAAAAGGTCAAAATTTTAAACATTTACAAATTTAATTATTCTGTATTACCGACAGAGTTATCAAATAATTTTTAAATTTCAGAAGTTTTGTATGCAACTATTGGCAACACTTGCAACACGGCGGACATTTTGTGTACTGTACATCTTAAAAACATTCGGCAACTTTAGGGTTTTTTTATTAAAATATATAAACAATATAATAATATAGTATAAATAAAATATAAAACGTACATTAAACTTTTAACGGATCATCACTAGTATCATTATCTTGAGTATCATCAATTTGTGCGCAATTATCATCATTATCATCCATTTTTTTCCGTTTTCTCGGTGGTTCCTCATTACTTTCTCTTAACTTACAATAAAACTCCATATGATGCTTCATGCTTTTCTTTTGTTTAAACAATTTTTTGCACAGCTCACACGGATATTTTGTTTTTGACGTATGTATTAACAAATGAATACTCAAGCCTGCTTGATGTGTAAATGGTTTATTGCAATATTGACACAAAAAGTTTTTTTGGCCCGTGTGCGTCATTTTGTGTAAATTTAAACTCCCGCGTTGGGTAAAACTCTTGTTGCAGATTTCACACCGATGTTTGCGTTCACCCGTGTGGGTTATCATATGTTTTTTTAAATATTGTTTTAAAGTGAAGGATTTGTCGCATTGATTACAATTGAATGTTCGTTCTCCATGGCAACTGGCAATATGGCGCTTCAAATGCCACGATTCGCCGTAAACCTTATTACAAATTTTACATTCGAACGCTTCGTCAGATTTTTTCTTTTTTTTTACGCGAGGTTTTGGCCGTCTGTTCAAAATTTGATTAAAATCAACAGGCGTTGTGATTTTTTCTTGATTTATATCATCCGAAGGTTCAGATTTAATAAATATTGTTGTCACATCCATTTGACAAATGACATTTGATTGTTTTTTAGGTTAAGCTTGAATAAAATGTAAAAGTCACTGTTTTTTAAAGATTTTTTAATGTATTACTTACAGATTTTATAAAATTTGATGCTAAAAAATGTTTTTATATAGTTTTCTCTTATGTACATTTAAAATTAGGTTAATAGGTTTTAGAAATTTACAATAAATGGCGTTTGAACTTTTAGGGAATTTTGTGCATTTGTTTTTTAAGTTGGCAACATTTTAACCTGCCGCTATCTGTGGTAAGGGATGTATAAAAATCGTGCTAAAAATCACATATTGAGATTTTAGTGAATAAGCACGTTTTAAGGTCCCTAGAATCCGATTTATAATTTTCACAATAATGTCTGTAACTTAAATACTATCATTCAGAAATTTTTGAAACCTTGTATTTCTACCCTATTCTTATATTAAAAGAAGCCATTAAATTTTGGTGCAAATCGGATAACCGGAAATGGCACTTTACTTGAAGCTCATTATAGTTTTTCTTCAAAAAATAGCATTAAATGCCTTTTTTTCGCTTTTTAGGTCATTATAAAAATTAATTATAATTAGATTTTTTACAAATATAAAAAATTTATAAATCCCAGAGCCTATGTTTTAAAGATAAACACAATTCCTTTGTTACACAATTCATATTTCAAATATATGTAATCATTTCAAATTAAAAATGGTTATATTTTAAAAAGAAAATAGTAAATAAAGCAATAGTAAATAAATAAATATAAATAATAACATATTTGTGTGCACCATTTCATGTAAAGGTAGACATATATTACAGGAACATTTGTGAAATTTTGTTTTAAGTTGGCTGCACTTTTGTGCCAATTTCGGCACAAATTTTATGTTTTATATTTAAAATATTGTTTTAATACATTAATAAACTAAATATTAATAGTTTTTATTAAATAATTATTTGTTTTTTCGTGTATTTGGTGCAAAATTTAGTGTTTTTTTTTGTATAATTTTGTTAGAAAGTAACTAGCTAACTTCACACATATAATCCGACATTTTTAGCGTCAAATGTGTTAAATATATGAAAAATATTATTAAATACGATAAAATATATACATATAATTATAAATATATATTTAGAAAACATTATTTTGTGCATTACAAGTGTTTTATTGTGAAATATATTGAGAAGTCGGCCATTTTTGTTCCGCGAAAGTGTTTCTGAGTAAATATTTAGTGTTTTCAGCTAAATTTGTTGAAATGGCTGAAATTAAAAACAGAGAATATATTCTTGAAGCCATAGATCAGCTTCGTAGGCGAAAAGCCCGGCCTGATATCCACAGAATTTGTAATTTTATGACGCGAAGATTCTCTGTTGACTCTAAAGATACAAAAGCCGATTTACAACTTTGCGTAGACAACGATATCGTTCTTAAAGTCGAATATAAAGGCAATATTAGTTACAGAAACGCTGCAAAAAAGTCTTATGGACATATAAAACATATTAAAAAAGACGCACAAAATCCGGTTGACATCAAAAAAAACGCTGAAAACCGGAAAATATTCCCAAACATTGTAACAACAACTGTCGCTGACTTATTTCTAGAAGACTCCGATTATCTCGACTTCGGTGTGCCCCACACAGAGCTAGTAAAAAAAATATTGTCTCAACACTCGACCAAGTTCACAAAAAAAATTATTCTGGAACTTCTGCAGAAGGAAATTGAAAATGGCGGCCTTGTAAAAATGGACAACGGGAATTTTAGTTTAGGGCCTACAAATCAACAAGAAACAGTTGATCTACAACAAAATGACGGTAAAAATGATGATTTGAATTATTCGACGATGAATACAAGTCTGGAGAGTGATGCGCCTGTTAAGATCAGGAAGAAACCAGGCCCGAAACCCGGGAAGAGAAAAAATGAAATGGAAAAATTGAGGAATTTGGAAGCGTCGAGTGTCAGAATGGGGGGACGAAGAAAAGTAAGTTAAAAATGTTTTAATAGCTACTGGAAATTGCTTAAAACTATTTTTAATTGCTTGCAAATGAGTAAAATTAATTTAAAATTGCTTGAAACTAAGTCAAAATTGCTTGAAAATATTTTAAATTGCTTGAAACTGTCTTAAATTTATTCAGAACTAGAAAATTGCTTGACACTTATAAATTGCTTGCAACTAACTAAAAATTGCTTAAAACTGTGTGGAACTTATTTAAAATTGCTTGAAACGATTTTAAATTGCTTGCAACTGATTAAAAATTGCTTGACACTGTTCTAAATTGTTTACAACTATTTGTTCTCAACTCTGTGAAAATTGCTTGAAACTATTTTAAATTGGCCCTAACTGACTAAAAATTGCTTAAAACTATTTTAAACTGGTTCTAACTGACTAAAAATTGCTTAAAACTATTTTAAACTAGTTCTAACTGACTAAAAATTGCTTGAACCTATTTTTAAGTTGCCCGTAATTAACTGTAAATTGATTAAAACTAATTTTAACTGACTAAAAATTGCTTGAAACTATTTTTAAGTTGCCCCTAATTAACTGGAAATTGCTTAAAACTTTTTTAAACTGGTTCTAACTGACTAAAAATTGCTTGAACCTATTTTTAAGTTGCCCCTAATTAACCGTAAATTGATTAAAACTAATTTTAACTGACTAAAAATTGCTTGAAACTATTTTTAAGTTGCCCCTAATTAACTGAAAATTGATTAAAACTATTTTAAACTAGTTCTAACTGACTAAAAATTGCTTGAACCTATTTTTAAGTTGCCCCTAATTAACCGAAAATTGATTAAAACTACTTTAAACTGGTTCTAACTGACTAAAAATTGTTTGAAACTATTTTTTATTGCTTGGAAAGTAACTAAAAATTGCTTGAAACTATTTTTTATTGCTTGGAAAATAGGCAAAAATTGCTTAAAACTGTTTAAAATTGCTTGAAATTATTTTTTATTACTTGGAAAGTAACTAAAAATTGCTTAAAACTGTTTAAAATTGCTTGAAACTATTTTTTATTGCTTGGAAAGTAACTGAAAATTGCTTAAAACTGTTTAAAATTGCTTGAAACTATTTTTTATTGCTTGAAAAGTAACTGAAAATTGCTTAAAACTGCCTTAAAATTGCTTAAAACTGTTTAAAATTGCTTGAAACTATTTTAAATTAACCCTAACTGACTTAAAATTGCTTGAAATTATTTTTAAGTTAGCCCTAATTGATTAAAAATTGCTTAAAATTCTTTAAAATTGCTTGAAATTGTTTAAAATTGCTTGGCAAGTAACTGAAAATTGCTTAAAACTGCATTATTGCTCAAAATTATAAAATAGCTTGAAACTGCCTAAAAATTGTTTAAAACTATAAAATTGCTTGAAACTGTCAATAAATTGCTTAAAACTATAGAATTGCTTGAAATTGCCTGAAAATTGCTTAAAACTGTTTAAAATTGCTTGGAATTGTTCCAAACTCCCTAAAAATTGCTTAAAACTATTTTAAACTGATTTAAAATTGCTTGAAACTAAAACCCTTGCTGTGTAGTTAACAGATATGTCATTTCCAGCGCGCCAAAAAGGTTTTCGATCCATCTGACAACAATTTACCTCGTTTAAACCGAAAAAGAGGTCGACCTCTGGGTTCTTTAAACAAAAGTACTATTGAAAAACAACAATCAATAATTGCTCGCAGTCACAGCAATAGTTCGTCGAATTTAGTGACATCTCCTGAACCACCAGGTTCACGGCCCACTTCTAGGGCTTCGTCTGTGGGGGCTTCGCCCCGCGAGACAATGGGGGGCGTTTGTTCCGTCTGCCATAATCAGAAAAAAGGGCCTGTTGATAAGATGATACCCTGTAGGGAGTGTAGCAATAAAGGCAAGCAATTTTGTTGGTTGTTCAGTAAAAACACGTTTTTAAAGTGGGTACTTGTTTAAAATTGCTTGAAACTGTCTTAAATTTATTTAAAACTGTCAAAAAATGATTTAAATTGTTCTCAAGAATTGCCGGAAATGATTTTCGAAGTTTGCACCCATTTTTGGGCTATTCAGGGTTGAAATTAAGGGTTGACAATGTGAAAAACGTGTTCTACGGGGTTTAAAATATAAATTTACTTATTTCCACGGCTTAAAATTGTCTGGACAAAGTTTTATTTGAATATTTCTAAAATGACGCCCGTTCCAAAACTCTTTCAATTCTTCAAAAGCATCAAAACTTTTAATTGGATATAAAAACGGCTGAAATTTACAGGAAACACATAAAACTAACTGAAAATTATTTATTTATATTCAAAATTAGTCAAAAACATTTATTTTTTATTGAAAATATTTGTATGACAGCTAAAAAGTGTGGTTAAAAATCATGTACGTCTCAAAAACATTCGGCTGGTATACAGCGCCAAAATGCTCGAACTATATTTGACATTTTAACTCTGCCGGTAAGGCAGTTCATAAAACTTGTTAATTAATGGATTAAATAAATGTTTAATATGTTTTTAAGTATATTTAGAGCATTAATACATCAATAAATTATTAATTATTGATACTTCAAGTACGTAATAGAAAGTATCGGTAATATAGTTAATAATAGTTCGAGCATTTTGGCGCTGTAAACCAGCCGAATGTTTTTGAGACGTACACAATTTTTAACCACACTTTTCAGCCATCAAACAAATATTTTCAATAAAAAATAAATGTTTTTGACTAATTTTGAATATAAATAAATGATTTTCAGTTAATTTTATGTGTTTTCTGTAAATTTCAGCCGAATTCATAACCAATTAAAAGTGTTGGATGTTGTTGAAGAATTGGACGAGTTTTGCAACGGGCGTCATTTTAGAAATATTTAAATAAAAGTTTGTTCAGACAGTTTTAAGACGAGGAAATGAGTAAATTTGTATTTTAAACCCCGTAGAACACGTTTTTCATAATGTCAACTCTTAATTTTAACCTTAAATACTCAAAAATTAAGTGCAAACTTCGAGAATAAATAAAACTTTGTCCAGACAAATTTAAACTATTTTAAATTGTTCTCAACTGTTTAAAATTTATTCAGAACTGTCTGAAAATGTTTTAAATTGTTCTCAACTGTTTTAAATTTATTTCAAATTGTCTAAAAATGTTTTAAATTGCTGTCAACTGTCCTAAATTTATTCAGAACTGTCTGAAAATGTTTTAAACTGTTCTCAGCTGTTTTAAATTTATTTAAAACTTTCTGAAAATGTTTTAAATTGTTCTCAACTGTCATAAATTTATTTAGAGTTGTCTAAAAATGTTTTAAATTGTTTTTTTCTGTCTCAAAATTATTTAAAATTGCCGGAAACTATTTTAAATTGTTCTCAACTGTCTTAAAACTATTTTAAATATTTCTCATGTCTTAAATTTATTCAAAATTCTTTGAATATGTTCGAAAATTACTCAAAACTATTTAAAATTGTTCTCAACTATTTAAAATTGCTCTGAACTGTTTAAATTTTATTAAAAATTGCTTGAAACGAAATTCTTTGCAATTGATTAAAAATTGCTTGAAACTATTTAAAATTGCTCTCAACTGTTTAAAATTGCTCTGAACTATGTAAATTTGATTAAAAATTGTTTGGAATTGTCTATAAATTGCTTGAAACTAAATTCCTTGCAACTGATTAAAAATTGCTTGAAACTATTTAAAATTGCTCTCAACTGTCTAAAATTGCTTTGAACTGTTTAAATTTTATTAAAAATTGCTTGAAACTGTCTAAAATTTGCTCTGAACTAATTTCCTTGCAACTGATTATAAATTGTTTGAAACTATTTAAAATTGCTCTCAACTGTTTAAATTTTATTAAAAATTGTTTGAAACTGTCTAAAAATTGCTTGGAACTAAATTCTTTGCAATTGATTAAAAATTGCTTGAAACTATTTAAAATTGCTCTGAAATGTTTAAAATTGCTCTGAATCGTTTAAATTTTATTTAAAATTTCTTGGAACTGTCTAAAAATTGCTCTGAACTGTTTAAAATTGCTCTCAACTGTTTAAAATTGCTCTGAATCGTTTAAATTTTATTAAAAATTGCTTGGAACTGTCTAAAATTGCTCTGAACTGTTTAAAATTGCTTTGAACTGTTTAAAATTGCTCTGAATAGTTTAAAATTGCTCTGAATCGTTTAAATTTTATTAAAAATTGCTTGTAACTGTCTAAAAATTACTCTCAACTGTCTAAAATTGCTCTGAATCGTCTAAATTTTATTAAAAATTGCTCTCAACTGTCTAAAAATTGCTTAGAACTAAATTCCTTTCAACTGCCTAAAAATTGCTTAAAACTACTTTAAATCACTCTCAACTCCACAAAATTGATTTAAAAACGTGTTTCTACTGCACACCCCCCCACACTTATACTTTTTTTACGACTTCATCCACCATATCCCCCATTTTAGCTCATTTCTCATGCTTAAACTCCGAAGACGGCATGCTACGAATGTACCCCGACAACACCTGGCAATGTCCGCATTGCAAAACGTGCGTAGTTTGTTACGAAACATCAGACGCCGTAAGTTAAAAAAATAAAAATAGTTTTCGCCTTCCCTGTCAACGCTGCTTTCTTCATTTTAGGGGATGTTGACGGTTTGTTCGATTTGCGCTGACGCCTATCATTCGTTTTGTCACGAACCGAAAATTTTGGACAAATCTAAAGGCGCGTTTAAGTGGGTTTGTTCTAATTGTCAAATGGAGCCGTTGTTAATTGACACAAAACCGAAATTGGAAATTAAGGAAGAGGAAGTGAAAAGCGAGGATAAAACGTCGTTTAATATGAGTTTAGGTGAGTGGAAAAAGTGGTTTACAAAAATAACAGCAAATTTCATGAAATTGCTACCCATTTTTTTCAAGAAACTTTGGCTGAAAATATGTTGCTACCCAGAATTGCCGGCAACTATTTTAAATATTCTGAACTGTCTAAAATTGCTCCCAAACTGTCTAAAATTTATTTATAATTGCTTTAAACTGTTATAAATTGCTTCAAACTGACAGAAAATCGCTCTCAACTATTTAAAATTTATTCAGAATTGTCTGAAACTATTTATAATTTATTTAAAATTACTTCAAATTGTTTGAAATGTATTTAAAATTGCTTTAAACTGATACAAATAGCTTCAAACTGATCGAAAATTTATTTAAAATTGCTTGAAACGGACTGACAATTGTTTAAAATTGCTCGCAAATTCTCTAAAATTTACTTAAAATTGCTTGAAACTAATTTAAATTGTTTTTGAACTGTCTAAAATTTGTTGAAACTTTTTTAAATTGCTCCCAAATTGTCTAAAATTTATTTAAAATTGCTTAAATTTATTCAGAATTGCCTAAAACAGTCTTAAATTTATTTCTGAACTGTTTTAAAACTATTTTAAATTGTCCTCAACTGCCTAAAATTAACTCAGAATTGCTTGAAATTGATTAAAATTTATTAAAAATTGCTCTCATTTGTCTAAAATTGCTTTTAACTGCGTAAATTTTATTTAAAATTGTTTGTATCTGTTTGAAAATTGCTTAAAACTATTTAAAATTGCTCTCAAACCGTGTAAAAGTTATTTAAAATTGCTTGAAACTAATTTAAATTGCTCCTGAACTGTTTGAAATTTATTTAAAATTGCTTGAAACTAATTTAAATTTCTCTAAAATTGCTTGAAATTGTAATAAATTGTTCGTAACTGTCTAAAATTGCTTGAAACTGTATTAAATTTATTTTAAACTGTTTTAAATATTTCTCAACTGTATAAAATTTATTCCGAATTTGTTGAAACTGATTAAAATTTATTAAAAATTGCTCTGAATTGTCTAAAATTGCTCCCAAATTGTCTAAATTTTATTTAAAATTATTTGAATCTGTTTAAAAATTGTTTCAAACTATTTAAAATTGCTCTCAAACTATCTAAAATTTATTTAAAATTGCTTGCAACTTATTTAAATTGCTCCCAAACTGACTAAAATTGCTTTAAACTGTTATAAATTGCTTTAAACGAACGGAAAATTGCTCTTAACTGTTTCAAATTTATTCAGAATTGTTTGAAACTATTTAAAATTTATTTAAAATTACTTTAAATTGTTTGAAATGTTTTTAAAATTGCTTTAAACTGACGGAAAATTGTTCTCTACTGTTTAAAATTGCTTGCAAATTATTTAAATTGTTCCTGAACTGTAAAATTCTTTAAATTACAAGAAACTCTTTTAAATTTCTTGAAACTAATTGAAAATTGCTTAAAATTGTTTAAAATTGCTTTTAACTGTCTAAAATTTATTTAAAATTGCTTAAAACTATTTAAAATTGCTCCCAAAATGTTTAAAATTGCTTGAAAATGTAATAAATTGTTGTTAACTGTTACTGAAAATTGTTTAAAACTCTTTTGAATCACTTGAAATTTACTGAAAAATACATAAAACTATTTAAAATTGCTCTCAACTGTCTAAAATTTATTTAAAATTGCTTCAAACTAATTTAAATTCCTCCAGAATTGTCTAAAACTATTTAAAATTGTTCTCAACTCTCTAAAAATGTTTTAAATTGTTCTTAACTGTCTCAAATTTATTCAGAATTTTTTAAAAATGTTTTAAATTCTTCTCAACTGTTAAAAATTTATTTAAAATGGACGGAAACTGTTTTAAATTAATTCAGAATTGTCTAAAAATGTTTTATATTGTTCTCAACTGTTTAAAATTTATTCAAAACTGTCTAAAAATATTTTAAACAGTTCTCAAATGTCTGAAATTTATTCAGAACTGTCTAAAAATATTTTAAACAGTTCTCAAATGTCTGAAATTTATTCCGAATTGTCTAAAAATATTTTAAATAGTTCTCAAATGTCTGAATTTTATTCAGAATTGTTTAAAAATGTTTTAAATTGTTCTCAACTGTCTTAAATTTATTGAAAACTGTTTTACGACCTCAAAATTTGCTGTTATTACCAAAAATTTCATCCAAAAAATCATCAAAAACTATCATTTTTAACATTTTAGATCAATTATCTCCATCTCCTGTAAATTCCAACAATTCCTCATCCTTCATACATTCCCCCCCTGGCTCCCCGACTCCCCCTACCCTATCCCCCCAGACCAATCACAGCGTAGGGCCTATCCAGCTGGCCAATCAGAACGCGGGAAGCGTTCATTCGATCGCTAGGTCGACATCTAGTAACGAAAACGCGAATTATCGATATTTTAATATGTCAGATTCTCAAAGTTTGAAGGATTTCGACCAGGATGAACTAGATCCAACTATTCCGGATGCGAGTAACTGGACTTTTGATGAAGTTTATAATTATTTTGTTCAGTATTTTCCCGAAGAAGCGATTGTTTTTAAAGAACAGGTAAAAAATAGTTAATGTCTCATTTACAGTTACAAATTGACGTAAAAAGTTTAATTGTATTTATGGACTTAAAATCGGTCAAAATTTATTTTAAAATGCGCTAATACCACATCATGATTTTTAAAATTTTTGATGCAAAAATTGTCGGTTTTAAACACTCGTAACTCGAAAATGAGTTGAGATACAACCATGGCGATTTCAAAATCGGATTCTATGGACCTTTTTACATAAATATACCAATTTTCATGTTTTTTTGTGTATTGATTCAAGTGTAAATTAAAAATATGTAAAATTACTAAAAATCGCAGAAAAGATTGACGAGAAAGTTGGCTATGGATTTAAAATTGCTTGCAACTACTTTAACTTCCTCTAAAATTGCTTGAAACTAACTAAAATTTGCTTAAAACTATTTAAAATTGCTCCCAAACTGTCTAAATTTATTTATAAATGTTTGAAACTAATTTAAATTGTTCTAGAATTGTCTAAAATTGCTTGAAAGTGCATTAAATTGTTCTTAACTGGCTAAAAATTATTGAAAATTGTTTAAAAAACTGTTTTAAATTACTTGAAATCTACTAAAAATTGCTTAAAACTGTTTAAAATTGCTCCAAAACTGTCTAAACTTTATAAATGTTTGAAACTAATTTAAATTGCTCCCAAACTGTCCAAATTTACTGAAAATTGCTTGCAATTAATTTAAATTGCTCCAAAATTGTCTAAAATTGGTTGAAACTGTATTAAATTGTTCTTAATTGTCTAAAATTTATTGAAAATAGTTCGAAACTTTTAAATGATTGAAAAATTGCTTAAAACTATTTAAAATTGCTCCCAAACTGTCTAAATTTATTAAAAATTGCTTGAAACTATTTAAAATTGCTCCCGAACTGTCTAAAATTGCTTGAAATTGTAATAAATTGTTCTTAACTGTCTAAAAATTATTGTAAATTGTTTGAAACTCTTTTATATTTATTTAAAATTGCTTTAAACTGTTTAAAATTACTTCAAACTGTTTTAAAATTGCTGTCAACCGTCTAAATTTTATTTAAAATTGCTTGAAACTGACTGAAAATTGCTTAAAACTGTTTAAAATTGCTCCCAAATTGTCTAAATTTATTTTAAATTACTTGAAACTAATTTATATTGTTCCTAAATTGTCTAAAATTGCTTAAAACTATTTAAAATTGTTTTTTATTGTCTTAAAATTTGTTAAAAAATTGTTAAAACTTTTTTTAATTGCTCCCAAATTGTCTAAAATTGATTAAATTTATTCAGAATTGTCTAAAACTGTCTTAAATTTATTTTGACATGTTTTAAAACTATTTTAAATATTTTCCAGCTGTCTAAAATTTATTCAGAACTGTTTGAAAACTAATTAAAATTTATTAAAAATTGCTACCATTTGTTTAAAATTGCTTTTAACTGCTTAAATTTTATTTAAAATTGTTTGAAAAATTGCTTAAAACTATTTAAAATTGCTCCTAAACTATCTCAAATTTATTATAAATTGCTCCAGAATTGTCTAAAATTACTTGTAATTCTTTTAAATTACTTGAAACAACTAAAAATTGCTTAAAACTGTTTAAAATTGCTCCCAAACTGTCTTAAAATTTATTTAAAATTGCTTGAAACTAAGTTAAATTGCTCCAGAATTGTCTAAAATTGCTTCAAATTGTTCTCAACTGTCTTAAATTTATTCAAAATTGTTTAAAATTGCCCCAAAACCTTCTAAAATTAATTTAAAATTGCTTAAAACTATTTAAAATTGCTCCCAAACTGTCTCAAATTTATTTAAAATTGCTTGAAACTTATTTAAAATTGCTGGCAACTATTTTAAATTGCCTTCAACTTCATAAAATTTTCGGTTATTTTACATATTTTTATTTTAAACTTAAACCAATTCACAAAAAACTCAAAAATTGTTATATTTTTGTAAAAAGTTCCAGGGCCGGTTTTAGTACTTTTTAAAAATAATTTCAACCATTTCAAGGGCCGTATTATACAATTCAACATTTTTAAATTCAAATTTAAAAGAATTTTGATAAAATATTCAATTTTAGGAAATTGACGGTCATTCATTACTTTTAATGAAACGTGTCGACGTTTTAACTAGTTTAAACTTGAAACTCGGCCCCGCCTTAAAAATCTACAGGCACGTATTAAAACTTCAAGTCAGAAGAGACGACCACAGATTATATTGGCTATAAAAGGCCATTTACGGCCCTGAAAAAATGTGTATAAAAATTCAATTATTATTTATTGTGTTGCGTTTGTTAATAAAACATTCCTTTCGATGTTCATTTGTTAGGCATGCTTAGATTATAAAAATGGGTCATTTCGCGATATTCACTTATTTATGTTTAAATGTATATATTATATAAAAAAAAATAAAATATATTTCTTAGAAAAATTGTTTTCATTGTTTATAAATCATTTTCCGCCATAAAAACTTCTTTTGTTTTATAAAAAACAATTGAAGAATAGTGGGGGAAGACAAATAAAACAACTGACTATCACTTTCCTTTGACATTTTGTTTTAAAACAGCTGGAAGTCGCAGCAAGCCATGAAAAAGTGTTTCACATTTGTTTTTCTGTGTATTCATTTGTCTCTAGGGTAAGTATATGTTTAAAACAAAACACTATCAATGTAAATATGTAAAATAAGTGAAAGTATGAGTTACAATGTCATTGTTAATAAAAATTGTAAATTGTGTAATTGAAAATTATGTAACGCAAAAACACTTGACAAAAACAATTGAATGATTATCAATCATTGATAAAAATGATAAATGTTAAGTGTTCTATTGTTTTTTATAAACAAGTGATAAATAAATGACTATCAGACCATTTTTTTATCAAATAAATTGGACACTATATTTAAATATTTTAAATTTAAACTTGGACCAATAGATAAAAAAATTGAAAGTTGGTATATTTATGTAAAAAGGTCCATAGAATCTAAAAATTGTTAGGAACTGAATTAAAATTGTTGTTAACTGTCTAAAATTTATTTAAAATTGTTTGAAACTGTTTCAAATTTATTTAAAATTACTTAAAACTGTTTGAAATTTATTTTAAATTGTTCTCAAACTGTCTAAAATTTATTTAAAATTGCTTCAAACTGTTTAAAATTTATTTAAAATTGTTTGAAACTGTTTCAAATTTATTTAAAATTACTTAAAACTGTTTGAAATTTATTTAAAATTGTTTAAAATTGATCTCAAACTGTCTAAAATTTATTTAAAATTGCTCTCAAACTGTCTAAAATTTATTTAAAATTGGTTAAAACTGTTTAAAATTGATTTAAAATTGGTTAAAACTGTTTCAAATTTATTTAAAACTGTTTAAAATTGCTCTCAAACTGTCTAAAATTTATTTAAAATTGCTTTAAACTGTTTAAAATTTATTTAAAATTGTTTGAAACTGTTTCAAATTTATTTAAAATTGCTTAAAACTTTTTAAAATTGCTTCAAACTGTTTGAAATTTATTTAAAATTACTTAAAAGTGTTTAAAATTGCTCCCAAACTATTTAAAATTTATTTAAAATTGCTTAAAACTATTTAAAATTTCTTAAAACTGTTTGACATTTATTTCAAAATTGTTTTAAACTGTTTTAAATTACTTCAAACTGTTTCAAAATCGCTCTCAACTGTTTAAAATTTATTCCCAATTTCTTAAAAATGTTTAAAATTTATTTAAAATTGCTTAAAAATATTTAAAATTGCTTTCAACCGCCAAAATTTAATTTAAAATTGCCTGAATCTCAATAAAAAAAATTTGGTCGCCTTTGAAATACCCATAACCCAAAAATGGGTAGAGATACAAACAAGGCGACTTCAAAATCGGATTCTATGGACCTTTTTACATAAATATACCAATTTTCATAATTTTTGGTCCATTGGTCTAGCTATAAACAAAAAATATGTAAAATGACAAAAAATAAAGTCAATTTTTTGTGATTTTTGGTCATTTTATATATTTTTAATTTACTACTAGACTAATGAACAAAAAAATATGAAAATTGGTATATTTATGTAAAAAGGTCCATAGAATCCGATTTTGAAGTCGCCATGTTTATATCTCTACCCATTTTTGGGAGGGGCAACCCGCAAGAAACAAAAAAATGGGCGCCACTTAAACACCCATAACCCAAAAATGGGTGGAGATACAGCCCTGACGACTTCGCCATCGGATTCTACGGACCTTTTTACATAAATATACCCAGTCTCATAATTTTTTGACCATTAGTCTAGCTGTAAATTAAAAATATATAAAATGACACATTTTGTTTTTTGAAACAGGAGACAAATAAATGAATGTCAAACACATGTTTTCACCCAAAAATGGGGTCCGTACCTTCAACAAGTAACCGCACCATTTGAACACGGCGAAGGACCATTTTGGGACGACCGGGTCCAGCTTTTATATATTGTTGACATCCATAAAGGGTTAATTATTTCTTTTAACCCATTTAACGATGAAATAAACAGCGTACATTTAGGTTTTAACCTCAAAAAATAATCTCAACGAATTCTGTAAACATTATTTACTTTTTTCAAGATGGCGACGTTACCCCGGTTACCCCAACAAATACTTTAAACAAGTTTGCCGTAGGAAACAATAATTCTTTGGTTACAATATTTTGGGACGGAAAAAATAGTTCAAAAGCGCAAAATATTTCGATTTTATCGACTGTAGATGCAGATAAACCCGGAAATCGATTTAATGATGGAAAAGCTGATACTTCCGGTCGATTATGGTGGGGTATGTCATATTAAATACAAAATGGCGCATTTAACATCAAATTTGTAAGATAAGCAACTTTTCGACCCAATTTTGGGTGTTAGGAGTGGAAATTTGGGTGTGGGGGTGCGAAAAATGAATTCTACGGGGTTTTTTACACATAGAGTGAAGTTTTTAAATGTTGGTATTCATTATTTTAAAAGATATTAACAAATTTGTAATTTGGGAACAGGGCAGAAAATTTGTACTGCAATTTTTGGGGTTATATGAAGTTTGCATCTAATTTTTGGGTATTTAGGGTTTAAATTAAAGGTTAACAATGTGAAAAATGAAATCTGTGATGTTTTTTACATATTATACCAACTTTTTAATCGCTAAAATTTATTATTTTAAAAGTTATGAACGAATTTGTAAATAAAGGAAAATTGTTTTGAGTGTTGATGTTTCCACCCTTTTTTGGGTATTTAGGGTTAAAATTAAGGATTGACAGTGTGAAAAACGTGTTCTACAGGGTTTAAAATATAAATTTACTCACTTTGACGGCTCGAAACTATCTGGACAAAGTGTTATTCAAATATTTCTAAATTGACGCCTGTTTCAATTCTTCAAAAACATCAAAACTTTTCATTGGATATGAATTCGGCTGAAATTTACAGGAAACACATAAATTTAACTAAAAATCATTTATTTATATTCAAAATTAGTCAAAAACATTTATTTTTTATTGAAAATATTTGTATGACATCTGAAAAGTGTGGTTAAATATTGTGTGCGTCTCAAAAACATTCGGTTGGTCTACAGCGCCAAAATGCTCGAACTATATTTGACATTTTAACCCTGTCGGTAAGAGAGTTCATAAAATTTATTAATTTATGGATTAAATAAATGTTTAATATGTTTTTAAGTATATTTAGGGCATAAATATATCAATAAATTATTAATTATTGATACTTCAAGTACGTAATACAAAGTATCGGTAATATAGTTAATAATAGTTCGAGCATTTTGGCGCTGTAAGCCAGCCGAATGTTTTTGAGACGTACACAATTTTTAACCACACTTTTCAGCCATCAAACAAATATTTTCAATAAAAAATTAATGTTTCTGACTAATTTTGAATATAAATAAATGATTTTCAGCTGAATTCATAACCAAATAAAAGTTTTGATGTTTTTGAAGAATTGGAGAAGTTTTGAAACGGGCGTCTTTTCAGAAATATTTAAATAAAACTTTGTCCAGACAATTTTAAAACGTATAAATGAGTAAATTTATATTTTAAACCCTGTAGAACACGTTTTTTACACTGTCAACCCTTAATTTCAACCCTAAATATACAAAAAATTAGTGCAAACTTCACTCAAAACAAATTTTTCGCCGTTAAGTTACAAATTAGTTCATAACTTTTAAAATAATGAATTTTAACGGCTCAAAAGTTGGTATACTATGTAAAAAACATCACAGATTTCATTTTTCACTTTGTCAACCTGTAATTTCAACTCTAAATGTTCAAAAATTAGGGGCAAACTTTATATAACCTCAAAAATTACAACACAAATTTTCGGCCGTTCTCAAATTACAAATTCGTTAATATCTTTTAAAATAATAAATACCAACAATTGAAAATTTCACTCCTTATGTAAAAAACCCCATAGATTTCATTTTTCACATCGCCAAACCCAAATTTCCACTCCTAACACCCAAAAATGGGTCGAAAAGTCACTTATCGTTTCTTGCTATTTCCCAAACTATTCTACAGGTACGTAATATGTTAATATGTAGTTTTAACCTCGTACAACACGAATTTGATGTTATATTTTGTCTAAATTGATTATAAATGCATTTTAGACTATTTTTTTATGAAAACAATGTTGTTTTAAGGTACTATGGGCTACGAAAACGCAAGCGGTACTATACCCGATCAAGGGTCTTTATTTAAGATTACAAATCAACAAAACGAAATTCCGGTTGTAGAAATTCACCCAGTTACTATTAGTAATGGTTTGGCGTGGTCAAAAGACAATACTAAATTTTATTACATAGATACTCCGACAAACCAAATAGCTATGTATGATTTCAATGCAGAAAAAGGAGAAATAAGTAAGTACCTATTACACATTTTTATAGTTTAAAATAAAAATTAACTCATTATTTTGGTCGTATCTTTAATAGTAACTGAGATATGACACGATTTTTAACCTCACTTTTCAGGAAAAATTTTGACCATTTTTATACCCGAGTTTCAGGACTTTTTGACCATTTTCTAACCACTTTTTATATGGTTATATATCAAACGAACCATGTAGATTCTAAATTTGAAAGAATTTTGGTCGTATCTTTAATAAAAACTGAGATATGACACAATTTTTAACTTCACTTTTTTGGCAAAATTTTGACCATTTTTGTACCCGGGTTTAAGGACTTTTTGACCATTTTTTAACCACTTTTTACATGGTTATATATCAAACAAACCTTGTAGATTCCAAATTCGGATGAATTTTGGTTGTATCTTTAATATGAATTGAGATATGATATAATTTATAACTTCACTTTTTTGGCAAAATTTTAACCATTTTTAAATCCGGGTTTTGGAACTTATTGACCATTTTTTAACCACTTTTTACATGGTTGTATATGAAATAAACCCTGTAGATTCTAAATTTGTACGAATTTTGGTCGTATCTTTAATGAAAACTGAGATACGACTCGATTGTTAACTTTACTTTTCAGGCAAAATTTTAATCATTTTTATACTCGGGTTTCAGGACTTTTTGACCATTTTTAACCACTTTTACATGGTTATATATCAAATAAACCCTGTAGATTCTAAATTTGGAAGAATTTTGGTCGTATCTTTAATCGTAACTGAGATATGACACGATTTTTACCACTTTTCAGGCAAAATTTTAACCATTTTTATACTCGGGTTTCAAGACTTTTTGACCATTTTCCAACCACTTTTTACATGGTTATATACCAAACAAACCTTGTAGATTCCAAATTTGGATGAATTTTGGTCGTATCTTTAATAGAAACTGAGATATGACACGATTTTTAACCACTTTTCAGGCAAAATTTTGACCGTTTTTATACTCGGGTTTCAGGACTTTTTGACCAATTTTTAAACACTTTTTACATGGTTATATACCAAACAAACCTTGTAGATTCCAAATTTGGACGAAATTTGGTCGTATCTTTCACAGAAACTGAGATACAACACGATTTTTAACTTCATTTTTCAGGCAAAATTTTAACCATTTTTATACCCGAGTTGCAGGACTTTTTGACCATTATCCAACCACTTTTTACATGGTTATATATGAAACGAACCTTGTAGATTCCAAATTTGGAAGAATTTTGATTTTATCTTTAATCGCAACTGAGATACGACACGATTTTAACTTCATTTTTTAGGCAAAATTTTAACCATTTTTATACCCAGTTTCAGGACTTTTTAACCACTTTTTACATGGTTATATATGAAACAAACCTTGTAGATTCTAAATTTGGACGAATTTTGGTCGTATCTTTAATAGAAACTGAGATACAACACGATTTTTAACCACTTGGCAAAATTTTAACCTTTTTGTACCCGGGTTTTGGAACTTTTTGACCATTTTTTAACCACTTTTTACATGGTTATATATGAAACAAACCTTGCAGATTCTAAATTTGGATGAATTTTGGTCGTATCTTTAATCGTAACTGAGATATGACACGATTTTTAATCTCACTTTTCAGGCAAAATTTTAACCATTTTTATACTCGGGTTTCAGGACTTTTTGACTATTTTTAACCACTTTTTACATGATTATATATCAAATAAACCTTGTAGATTACAAATTTGGAAAAATTTTGGCCGTATCTTTAACCATAAATGAGATACGACACGATTTTTAACCACTTTTCTGGCAAAATTTTAACCTTTTTTGTACCCGGGTTTCAGGACTTTTTGACCATTTTTAACCACTTTTTACTTGGTTATATACCAAACAAACCTTGCAGATTCTAAATTTGGACGAATTTTGGTCGTATCTTTAACCATAAGTGAGATACGATACGATTTTTAACTTCACTTTCCAGGCAAAATTTTAACCATTTTTATACCCGAGTTTCAGTACTTTTTGACCATTTTCCAACCACTTTTTACATGGTTATATACCAAACAAACCTTGCAGATTCTAAATTTGTATGAATTTTGGTCGTATCTTTAACCATAACTGAGATACGATACGATTTTTAACTTCACTTTTCAGGCAAAATTTTAACCATTTTTATACTCGGGTTTCAGGACTTTTTCACCATTTTTAACCACTTTTTACATGGTTATATACCAAACAAACCTTGTAGATTCTAAATTTGAATGAATTTTGGTCGTATCTTTAATGATAAATGAGATATGACACGATTTTTAACTTCACTTTTTAGGCAAAATTTTAACCATTTTTATACTCGGGTTTCAGGACTTTTTGACCATTTTTAACCACTTTTTACATGGTTGTATATGAAACAAACCTTGTAGATTCTAAATTCGGATGAATTTTGGTCGTATCTTTAACCATAAGTGAGATACGATACGATTTTTAACCTCACTTTTCAGGCAAAATTTTGACAATTTTTATACCCGAGTTTCAGGACTTTTTGACCATTTTTTAAACACTTTTTATATGGTTATATATCAAACAAACCCTGTAGATTCTAAATTTGGACGAATTTTGGTCGTATCTTTAACCATAACTGAGATACGACACGATTTTTAACCTCATTTTTCAGGCAAAATTTTAACCATTTTTATATCCGAGTTTCAGGACTTTTTGACCATTTTCCAACCACTTTTTATATGGTTATATATCAAACAAACTCTGTAGATTCCAAATTTGGATGAATTTTGGTCATATCTTTAATAGAAACTGAGATACGACTCGATTTTTAACTTCACTTTCAGGAAAAATTTTGGCCGTTTTTATACATGGGTTTCAGGACTTTTTGACCATTTTTAACCGCTTTTTATATGATAATACAACAAATAAACCTTGTAGGTTCTAAATTTGGATGAATTTTGGTTGTATCTTTAATAGGAATTGAGATATGACATGATTTTTAACCTCACTTTTCAGGCAAAATTTTGACCATTTTTATACTCGGGTTTCAGGACTTTTTGACCATTTTTAACTACTTTTTACATGGTTATATACCAAACAAACCTTGCAGATTCTAAATTTGGATGAATTTTGGTCGTATCTTAAACCATAACTAAGATACGATACAATTTTTAACTTCATTTTTCAGGCAAAATTTTAACCATTTTTATACCCGAATTTCAGGACTTTTTGACCATTCTTAACCACTTTTTACATGATAATATATTAAACAAACCTTGCAGATTCTAAATTTGTATGAATTTTTGGTCGTATCTTTAATCATAACTGAGATACAACACGATTTTTAACCTCACTTTTCAGGCAGAATTTTAACCATTTTTATATTCGACTTTTGAGACTTTTTGACCATTTTTTAACAATTTTAAATGGTTATAAGATTTGAAAATGAGTTAATTTATATTTTAAACCTCGTAGAACACGAATTTCGTGTTAATTTGAAGATATTTTATACCGTCGAGGAATTATGAGCATGAGAAAATAACTATTTTTTTTTCTTTTTAGGTAATAAAAAAATAGTTTTTGATTTACACAATTATGAAATTGGTGGACACCCTGATGGTATGACTATAGATGATGAAGATAATTTATTTATTGCTTTGTATAATGGAGGAGCAGTAAGTAAAATTTTAATATTTTGTTCACCATTTTTTTCCAAAATTTACCATTTTTATATTTTTCAGGTTATTAAAGTCGACCCAAAATCGGGTAAACTGCTTCAAAAAATAGCAATACCTGCCAAACAAGTTACATCCTGCGTGTTTGGAGGTCCAAATCTCGATATTTTATTTGTAACAACTTCAAGGTATGTATGAAATATTTAAATATCTTAAAAACTATTAAAGATAGAGCGTTAATTTTTGCAAAAATGAATTCTTCAGGTTTCATTTGTAGTATAAACATGTGAAGAACGACTAAAAGCTTGTATTTTTGACACTTTTTGCGCGTGAACACAAATTTGTAAATCGGTTCATAACTCAGAAACGGTTTGAGTTAGCGGCGAAATTCTTGCGGAAATGGATTCTACAGGATCGATTTCATATAAAATATTAAAAAGGGGTTTAATATTGGGTTTGGAACCCCAAAAAATGGGTTAAAAAATCAAACAAAAAAATGTCAGGTTTTGAACCCGGTTTTCGTCGCATTTAAAACAACTATTTAATTATTGTTTAAAGTTTTCTTATAAAATCAACCCTGTAGATTTCAAATTTGAAGTCTTTACGGCCCTAAGTCTAACCGTTCGGGAGCTATTAACGATTTTATGGCCCTATACATCAAAATGATATTTACATCGTTTTTCTTCAATTTTTTTACAGGATTGGATTAAGTGATGACGATATATTAAGCCAACCTGGTGCGGGGTCAGTTTTTGCCGTTACGGGCCTGGGAAAAGGGCGACAACTGAATTTTGCTGATTTTTAATAACACTTATTGTAATTCATGTAAAAAAAATAAAATATATATTTTGTGTTACTCATAATTCTTTAACTGTTTGAAATATCTTTAAATTAACACGAAATTCGTGTTGTACGGGGTTTAAACTATATTTTGACCAAGTTTTAACTTTTAAATCGCACGGGAATTATACAAAATTTGACTGTTAAAAATTGTTATATTTAATGAAAATCATTTATTTATATTGGAAATCTGTTTAAAATATTGTATTTTATTTAAAATATATTTATTGTACACTTAAAATTTATGGTTAGAATTAGTTTTTTTATAGTTGGCAACCATTAGATTGTTATATTCAAGCTAAAAACATCGACGTGTTAAGTGATTGATATAGGTTAAAAAAGTTGTGTTTTATTTTTGATAAAATCGTGTAAAATAACAAACTTTTAATATAAAATGGCCGAATTAAATGAAAATCCAGACATTAACAGTGATTTTGACATGAAAAACATATGTAGAACTTGTTTAAAAAATGGTGAATTAACTAATTTATTTTCCTATTGTCAACAAGAATATTGTTTAATTGATAAATTAATGTACTGTACGTTCATAAATATCAAACCAAATGATGGATTACCGACGAAAATATGCAGTAACTGCATTTTACAACTAAATAAAGCATTTAATTTCGCTAAAAATTGTGAACGCGCAGATGACATTTTACGTAAATCTGCAAAAAACAACGAAACTATCACTGAAAACATTGAAAATCAAGAAAAATCCGACGAAAATATCCCTGTTAATAAAGAATTAGTGTATTTAGATCATACATATGTGCAAGAAATTAAAGAAAACGCAGATTTAACCCAAGTGACGGTTAAAAAAACGAAATCAGGTCCGCCATATTTGTGCAAAAAGTGTCACGAAGAATTCCCGGTATTTCATTTGCTAAAAGAACATTATAAAATGCATAAAACTAAAGAATTTGCGTACACAAAGTGCAAAATATGTTCAAAAACTGTCACTTTCAATAATTTAAAACAACATTTGAATACACATAGCAGTGAAAAACAGTTCTGTTGTGAATATTGTGGTAAAAAATTCAACCATGAAAGTAATTTTCGTCGCCATAGACGAATTCACACAGGCGAAAAACCCTACCAATGTGATTTTTGTGATAAAAGTTTCAACCAATCAACATCTATGAAAGAGCACAGACGGTTAGTGTGTAACAAAAATATGTGTTTGAGGTTAAGTTATTGTTGTTTTTAGTGTGCATACAGGAGAGAAACCTTTCATATGTAATTATTGTGGGAAGGCATTTCGTAATTTTGGTTATTTCAACTACCACATTAAATCGCACGTGAAAGGTAATATGTTTATTATGTTACTAGTGCGGGAAATGATGTTTTTTGTATGTTTTAGACCGGACGAAAACAGAAATCATTAAAAATGACGGTGATACCCATGGTATGTATTAAATCTAAATATTGTTACAAAATGTTATATATCTCAATTTTGGTTAAAGATACAGTGTTAATTCTTGCAAAAATGAACTTTAGAGGGTCGATTTGATATGTAAACATGTAAAAGTGGTTAAATTTACGGTTAAAAAGTGTCGAAAACCGGGTTTGAATTTCTTGAGATTTTGTAAAAAATCCGCTCAAAAGTAGGGTTAGAAACTGGCAGATATCTCAAAAATGGTTAAAGATACAGTGTTAATTCTTGCAAAAATGAACTTTAGAGGGTCGATTTGATATGTGAACATGTAAATGAGGTTAAATTTACGGTTAAAAAGTGTCGAAAACTGGGTTTGAATTTAGTGATTTTTTGTACAAAATTACACTCAAAAGTAGGGTTAGAAACTGGCAGATATCTCAAAAATGGTTAAAGATACAGTGTTAATTCTTGCAAAAATGAATTTTAGAGGTTCGATTTGATATATTAACATGTAAAAGTGGTTAAATTTACGGTTAAAAAGTGTCGAAAACTGGGTTTGAATTTAGTGATTTTTGTACAAAATTACGCTCAAAAGTAGGGTTAGAAACTGGCAGATATCTCAAAAATGGTTAAAGATACGGTGTGAATTCTTGCAAAAATGATCTTTAGAGGGTTAATTTGATATGTGAACATGTAAAAGTGGTTAAATTTCCGGTTAAAAAATTTCGAAAACCGGGTTCGAATTTGGTGATTTTTTTGTAAAAATTACGCTCAAAAGTAGTGTTAGAAACTGGCAAATATCTCAAAAATGGTTAAAGATACAGTATTAATTCTTGCAAAAATGAACTTTAGAGGGTCGATTTGATATGTGAACGTGTAAAAGTGGTTAAATTTACGGTTAAAAAGTGTTGAAAACCGGGTTCGAATTTGGTGATTTTTTGTAAAAAATTACGCTCAAAAGTAGGGTTAGAAACTGGCAGATATCTCAAAAATGGTTAAAGATACAGTATTAATTCTTGCAAAAATGAATTTTAGAGGGTCGATATGATATGTGAACATGTGAAAGTGGTTAAATTTACGGTTAAAAAGTGTCGAAAACTGGGTTTGAATTAGTGATTTTTTGTACAAAATTGCGCTCAAAAGTAGTGTTAGAAACTGGCAAATATCTCAAAAATGGTTAAAGATACAGTATTAATTCTTGCAAAAATGAACTTTAGAGGGTCGATTTTATATAAAAACATGTTAAACATTGTCAAAAAGTCTTTATAAACCGAAAAAATTGGCTCGAAATTTTGGATCAAAAAATATCTATTTTATTTTGTTCATAACTCCTTAACGGTTAAAAATTTGTACAAATTAATACGAAATTCGTGTTCTGCGAGGTTTTAAATATAAATATACTAATTTTCATCCCAATAAACCGTGTAGACAAAGCGATATTTCAATTATTCTAAAATGGCGCCATTTTTTAGAAGTTCATCAATGCGAGTACTGCAGTCAACTGTTTTCAACAATGGGGGCCCTTCGCACACATTTAGTCACCCATGGCAACAAAAACTTCATTTGTCAAATTTGTGGGCGGGGTTTTATCGATTCGAAAAAACTTAGTTCGCATTTAAAAATTCATAATAACGAACGTAATTTTGCCTGTAATATTTGTAACAAGAAATTTTTGACGGCGTTACACTTAAAAAATCACAAATTTAGACATACTGCTATAAAGCCGTACGCTTGTGACCAATGTGACAAAACTTTTGTTCAAATTGGACATTTGAAATATCATTTAAGAATACATACTAATGAGCGGCCATTTTCTTGCCAGTTTTGTGGCAAATCTTTCAGATTAAATGGCAATTTGACGGTTCATATTCGTACACACACTAAAGAAACGCCACATGTTTGTAAAATATGTGATAAAGGATTTTGCGATACGAATGGGTTAAAAAAACACATGAAAACCCATCATTCTGATTAAATATTGTATGTTTTGTATAAATAAATAAACTATCCTAACCTTAAAACATCTTTGTTGATTTTCTTGCTCATAACTTCTCAACGGGTAGAAATATCTTCAATTGATGCACAAAATCGAGTTCCTTGCACTTTAAAATATAAATCACTACATTTTCACTATTTAAAACTGTTTTGTACAAGATGAAACAATTTTCAAATTTACTGTTCAAAAAATGTTTTTGATAGATTACTCGCTTATTAATGCATAAAACTTATAGAAAATTGTTTAAAACGTATAAAATCAAACATATTTTGTTGTTTTATACTTAAAATAGGCTAAATTTATTAAAAAATATGCATTTGACTTTTCCAAATTTGGTTAAAACTTGCACAACTTTCGGTGTGACGTCAGCGCCAAAATGCTCGAACTAATTTAATTATACATTATAATTATTAATAATTTATATGTATTTATGTTCAAATATTGTATAAAACAATAATTTTAAATAAAAAATTAAATTAAAAGATATTTTTTTTATTAATTTTATACATTTTCCATGTAGAAAATGCTTGTTTTTAATTTTTCCAACAGATGGCACTGAAGTATAAAGGTTGATTTACATATCAATATAAAGCTTGATTTACACATTAATTTCAGCTATCAAATGAATAACTTTTAATAAATTTACGTACAACATAATATTTATTTTATATTATTTATATTTACAAACAAATATTGTCTAAAACAATAATTTCAAATGAAATATTGCCCTATAATGTGATATATCATGTTCGACGACTTGACATTAGATGGCGCTGTCAAAACCAATGATGTGTCTGCCTAGACTGAAAATAAAATCAACAAAAAATGAAGCCAACATAAATTTTTAATATATCTATATTTACAACAACTAATACAATTTTTGTGATTTACACATTTTAATTAGTTTTCGCGGGGGGCCATTTCCACTGTCCTTCAGGAGCCTCCCTCAAAAGACACTCCCACGGTTTCCAAGTTAACATTTTTCGAGCTAACATCAATTCGTTTTCAGCTTGAACAATCAACTCTTCAATTTGCCCACAGCTGATATTCTTTTCAATTGATGGAATATCCTTTCCAGATTCGATGATTTGAGCACGTTCTTTTATGATTTGCTCGGTATGTTTTCTATAAGCTGCTGTTTCAGGCATTTTTGTCAAACAACGCAGAATTTTGCCGTACAGTACGGTTAAAGTGTGCTGGGGATTTGTGGCGACGTTTAACCCGGTTAAACCGGTAGTTTTCTTCAAAATTTGACGTCCAGCCGAAGACATTCTTACGGATTTTTAGGTTATGTTACGTAATAACCTTCAAATATGTATATTTTATGTTTTGTATTACTAATAAACACTTGTGAGACAATTTTTATATATTTTTAATAATTAAAACTGTTTTATTTTACTTGTATTGCAATATTTTGACTAATAATTCAGGAACAAATTTAGTTGTCACTAAAAGAAAAGTCACTAGATTGACGTGAACAATTGTTTGTTTCTTTTTATTTAATCATCTTTAAATAAGTTAATTACTATTTAAATACATTTTTAAACATTAATAAACAATTTATATATTTAATAAAATTATTAATATTAAAATTTATAAACATAGGGACATTTCTCGCCAGGAAAAATATTGATTGTTTTGTATTGTTGGGTAGAAAATACATAAATTTCTCAAAAATGAACGCTGCAATAAATATTGGTGTAGAAGATATGATGTCAACAATAATTCGTTACGGATTGTATATAGGGGCAGTTTTTCAAATAATTTGTTTATTAGCGTGTATAGTTTTGCCGGAAAGCAGTTCCGAAGAACTAAATATCAACAACAATAAGGTATTTATTCTTTTAATTGTTGTTAACAATTGTTAAACTGTACATTTCTCCACAAAAATGAGTAAAATATAAACCTGATTTATTGAGTGTTGTGGTTATGTTTTAACCACTTTTTTGGTACCAAAATAACCAGAAAACTATGTAGAATTCAATTTTGGAGGTTTTGAGTTAATACGATGAGTTTTAATGGTCAAAAACTGGGTTTAAATACGTGAACACAACAAATTATCGACCATGTTTTTGTAAAACTTTAAATCGGGTTTATTGGACATTGTGGTTAAGGTTTTAACCACTTTTTGCTACCAAAATAACCAGAAAACTCTGGAGAATCAGAATTTGATGGTTTCGTGTTAGTTCAATAAGTTTTGACGGTCAAAAACTGGGTTTAAATACGTATACTACAACAAAAATTGTGTCCAATTTTTTGGAGTATAAATACTTAATTTTTTACAGTTTACTTGCATTTTACTTACATTTTAGAACGCTGAAAGCGAAGATGATTCTTCTGAACACAGTACTCCGCAAAATACGCCGAGAAGACCGCATCACAGAGTAAGAAAACAAGACAAGAAAAAACGGCGTTGAATAAGTGATTTTTATTAGTTTTACTTAAATATTTTTGTATTATTTATAAAATAAATGTGTTGTGTATTCAAATAAATGATAGTACATGTATATATTTTATTTATTTTAACTTTGCAATATTCGTTTTGACGTTTGGGGTTATGTAAAATTCTTGATGAAGACAACCTCAAAATAAACACAAATAGTTTTTTTTAAATAGTTTTATTGCACAGATTATCAAAAATAATGAAAATTATATTAAACACTTGTTATATCTGTAGTTTCAATTCTTGAAATAGGTTTCATAATTTCAATTTCAAGTTGTTTTTCTGTATTAATTGTTAAGTTTTGTAACATTCCTAACACATTATCGACTCCATGAGAATTTTCTTCGATATTCGAAATCGTATTTGGATTTGTTTTCGAAAAATGCAAACAACAATAACCTTTCATGCCTCGCCAGGTTATAATATTTGGTTTAATGCCTCTTTCGGCTAAAGCCGCTTTTAAATCCCTAACGCGGACACTTTTTTCGATGTTTTTAACCATTAAACTAAAGTCTATCATCGATTTATTGCGCCGAAAATGACGTTTAGGTCGTTTTTTGGTATCCTGGAAAAACTAACCTATAAATTATGTTCGAAGAAACGTCAGAAACTTACAATATTTTCTTGGTTTTCGACGTTTTCGGAGAGTTTTGGAGGTTTTCGTCGAACTATTCGACGTTTATGAGGTTTATCATCGATTTTTTCAACATCTGAAGAGTTTTGAACTTCGGTTTGATTTTTTCGACGAAAACGCATTCGACGAACACGACGAATATTTTTATTCGATTCTATATCAGAATCGATTTCTTTTAAGTTGATTTCTGTTCCACAGCTTTAAAAATATATATACAACAAAATATTAGCGAAAAATGGCCGAAAACATTCTATTTATTTTGCGAAGTTTTGGCCGCCATTTTGTCAACACTTCAGACATTTATCAAACAAATAAACAAAACAAAACACAAAATACTTTATTTACAATAAAAAATAAATAAAATAAGACATATTTTATTAATTTTACTAACCTTTCAGCGGCAATTTTTAATGATTTCAAAACAGGCATCAGTTCTAACCTACGTTTACTGATAAGTTCCCAAAAAATGCCGGTAGGTTTGGGCAAACGTTGCCCCACTTCGATAATTTGTGTTGGAGACACAATAATATCTACGGGAACATCATGTGGCCCGAACATTTCGCTAGGAAACTCATCAAAAATTTGACAATCATGCACAGTTGTTATTACGATTGTGTCGGAATTTATTGCATTCATTTCTGTCAAAATGGCGTATTCGAGGTCTGCATAACCTCGGCCTTTACCAATACGGTAACCTGTCGGTATAAACAAGGTTAAATAACGTAAAAATCAACCGGGAAACTTTGTAAGTTTCGGTCATTTTGGAAAAATTTTGTAGGTTATAAATTGGTCAATATTTCGAAAACGGTTAAAAATAGGGCCAAAATAATATTAAATTTGAATTCTACGGGGTTTATTTTATAAGATAATATATAAAACAAGTTAAAAATTGGTTGTAAAACAAAAGAATTCGGGCCCAAAAATACTTTTTTTTGTAATGTTTTATATAGTTTTTGAATCAAGTTTTACAAGTTTAATAAAAAACTTTTTAACCACTTTTACATGTTTTATTATAAAATCAAACCTGTAGATTCCAAATTTGAACGAATTTTGGCCGTATCTTTAATAATAACTGAGATATGATACGATTTTTAAACTCACTTTTCAAACAAAATTTTGATCATTTTTATACCTGAATTTTAGGACTTTTTGACCATTTTCAAACCAAATTTTATATGGTAATCTATCAAACAAACCCTGTAGATTCCAAATTTGAACGAATTTTGGCCGTATCTTTAATAATAACTGAGATATGATACGATTTTTAACCTCACCTTTGAGGCAAAATTTTAACCATTTTTATACTCGGGTTTTGGCACTTTTTGACCATATTTTAAACACTTTTCACATGGTTATATATCAAACAAATCTTATAGATTCCAAATTTGGACAAATTTTAGCCGTATCTTTAATAGTAACTGAGATATGATACGATTTTTAACCTCACTTTTGAGGCAAAATTTTAACCATTTTTATACTCGGGTTTTGGGACTTTTTGACCATATTTTAACCACTTTTCACATGGTTATATATGAAACAAATCTTATAGATTCCAAATTTGGACAAATTTTAGCCGTATCTTTAATAGTAACTGAGATATGATACGATTTTTAACCTCACTTTTGAGGCAAAATTTTAACCATTTTTATACTCGGGTTTTGGGACTTTTTGACCATATTTTAACCACTTTTCACATGGTTATATATGAAATAAACATTGTAGATTCCAAATTTGGATGAATTTTGGCCGTATCTCTAATACTAACTGAGATATGACACCATTTTTAACCTCACTTTTGAGGCAAAATTTTGATCATTTTTAGGACTTTTTGACCATTTCTAACCACATTTAATATGGTCATATATCAAACAAACCTTGTAGATTCCAAATTTGGATGAATTTTGGGCGTATCTTTAATACTAACTGAGATATGACATTTTTAACCTCACTTTTGAAGCAAAATTTTGACCATTTTTGAACGCGATTTTTAAGACTTTTTTGTCATTTTTAACCATTATTTACATGATTATATATTAAATCAACCATGCAGATTACAAATTTGGCAGAATTTTCTCAAAATCTTAAATAGTTTTTGAAATATTAGCCAATTTTTAACCTAGAAAATTTGTGCAAAATGTCTGAAACTTGCAAAGTTTGAACCCGGATTTTTTGTATATAAAATAACTTTTAACCACTTTTAATATATTCATATAGCAAATTAACCCTCCAGAAATCATTTTTGCAAGAATTAACACTATATCTTTAATAGAAACTGAGTTATATATCAATTTTTATACCTGTATCTAGCACACCATTTGAGACGGTTTTCTTGGGTTTTACAAATGAATTTAGCCATTTTTTATGTTTAAAGTTAATGAAAGTTGTTTTTAATTATATTTAACTTAAAATTCATAAAAAATATTTGATTTATAACAAAAATTATTGCTCATGAATCTGTTTTACCGACAGAGTTAAAATGTCAAATATAGTTCCAATGTTTTGGCGCTGTAAATCAACCGAATGTTTTTGAGATGTACATGATTTTTAACCACACTTTTCAAGCATCAAAAATTATTTTCAATAAATTTAAGTATAAATAAATGATTTTAAGTTAATATATTTCATTTTTTTACCTTGTTTACTAACAGCAACACTTCCCATTACAATTAAGTCGATTTTTACGGAACCCTTTTCGGTAATTTCTTTTCCACATTCTTCTATCCCTCTTCGACTAACAAGTTTCTTCAAGTCGTTAATTCCGGCATTTTCCGGGGCCGTAAGATGTTTTAACAACCCCGAAGCCAATCTCGGAACCGGTACGTACAAATTTTTTTGGTTTTCCAAAACGGATAATCGAACAAGTTCTTGTGGTTTATCCGGATTTACTTTTATGTTTTGCGAGTTTTTAAATATATCTAATTTTGTTAAATTTGAACAAGCGGCTTCGCAACCTTTAAAATTGGGTATACGCCCAAAAACAGGTCGGGGAAAATTGACTAAGTTGTTTTTTTCTAAATTTTCCCAAACTTGGCGCCTAATTGACTGTTTTGTTATTAAACTTAAGTTTGTAGCTTTAAAAATATGAATTTGTTAATATTACATAAGTTTTTTTGACAATATTTGTCTAATTTTTAGGTTAAATACTTACGAGAGACGACTTCGTCAATATTTTTAGTTTCAGCCATAATTTCATATATATTTTGCAGTAATAACTATTTATCTTTATAATAATTGAATTATTTTACAATATTTATGCTTATTTTATCAAATATAACATTTTATATTTAGATCTGATAACAATATGACAACACAACAAAAAATGTTTTTTTTTTATTGTTTACATAAATACTTTGTACATTGATTAAACTTTAAATATTATTAATTATTTATATAATATTTATTTAATAAACAAATTAGTTAAAGAAACAGTTTGAAAACATCCTAACTTGAAAAATATATTTAACCCATATTTTTAGCAGTTTAAAGCCACTTTAACATACTTAAAGTACAATTTAATCATGCTGAGTCCAAATTCGAAAGAATTTTTCCAATATCTTTAACCATTTTTGAGATAAATACGGTTAAAATAAGTATAATCAATATTTTCTAACCTCACTTTTTGTTAGTATCATGAAAATGAATACAGCGAATGTTCTTATTTTAAACATAGTTTATTTAATAATTGCTACAAGTTCGATAATTATAAATAAATATTTGTTTGTACAAAATAATATATCAGTTTTAACAATAACGATTTTACAGTTTTTAAGTGTTTTTCTCGGTTTATTGTTTTGTGAAAAAATCAATATATTTTCTGTAAAATCAATACATTTAAACGTAATATTTACTCCAGCATTATTATTTTGTTGTTTAGTTGTATTTATGAATATAAATTTATGTTATAATTCACTAATTACGTATCAAATTAGTAAAAGTTTGATTTTACCTTTGCGTTTGATTTTGTACAAAAAAACATTTAATTTTTTAACAATAATATCGTTGGTATGTTAAATTATATTAATAAACAATTAATTAACATTAAAATAATATATTTATTGTAGATTTTTATAATAATTGGCAGTTTTTTAATGTTTTATAACCTAACATTCAAAGAAGTCACTTTTTTGTTTATAGCAATTTTAACAACAATTATTTATGAGCATGTATGTAATATATAAAAAAACTAATAAAAAATATGTTCATTAATAATATTTTTATAGATTTTCAATAAAAAACAGCCTGAAATTCAAGCTACAAAATTGCAATTATTATTTTTTTACGCGCCAATTTCTGCGATTTTTCTTGCAATAATTACACCGATTTTCGTGTCGCCTTTTAAAGTTTTTACGCAAAATTGGACAATTTTACAATTGGTAATTCATTAATTATATTAATAAATGTTTAATTAATTGATTAATTGCAGGTTTTATTAATTGCATCCTGTTTTTTAACAATAATTAACAATTTAATATCATATTGGGTTACGACAAATTCTTCCATTTTAAAGTATTGTAATCTGTTTTTTACTAATAAATTATTAATTTTTATATATTTTAGGTACGCAATATTAAATCAAATTAAATTAATTATAATTATAATAAGTAGTTTGGTGTTTTTTAATGAAATAATTAGTGAACATCAAATAATTGGCATTTTAATGAACATTTTGGGGACTATCACGTATTTTTATATAAAAGTAAGTTATATATTTAGTTTTTTTATGTTTTATAATCTATTAATTATATTTCAGAGTAAAAATATAAAATTACACACTAGTTACAAGCGAATTATTTAGACGAAACATGTATAATTAAACTTATATAATATTTGTATTTGAAATTTATGTAAAACAATATATAATAACAAAAAACAATAAATATTTTGTTTAAATTGTTTATTTTAATAATTTAACAGCTAAATTTGGGGTTAAAAATAACTGTTCGTCCCAAAAACATTGTAGTTGAGTGTCAAAACGCGATGACAATTATTCGATGATAACTTTTAAAATAATGAATTTTAACGGTTCAAAATTTGGTATAATATGTAAAAAACAACATAGATTTCTTTTTTTGCACTGTCAACCCTTATTTTGGACCCAAAATGCCTAAAATTTGAGGGCAAACTTCATATAACCCCAAAACTTACAACACAAATTTTTAGCAGTGTTCCCAAATGACAAATTCATTAATAACTTCTAAATTAATTAATTTTAACGGTTCAAAATTCGGTATATTATGTAAAATACATCACAGATATCATTTTTTGCACTGCCAACCCTTAATTTGGACCCAAAATGCCCAAAATTTGAGGGCAAACTTCATATAACCCCAAAACTTACAACACAAATTTTTAGCAGTGTTCCCAAATGACAAATTCATTAATAACTTCTAAAATAATTAATTTTAACGGTTCAAAATTTGGTATAATATGTAAAAAACATCATAGATTTCATTTTTGGCACTGTCAACTCTTAATTTTGACTCAAAATACTCAAAAATTGAGGGCAAACATCATATAATCCCTACACAAATTTTTAGCAGTGTTTCCAAATGTCAAATTTATGAATAACTTTTAAAATAATTAATTTTAATGTTTCAAAAATTGGTATAATATGTAGAAAACAATACAGATTTCATTTGTCGCATCCCCATACCCAAATTTCTACTCCTAATGTCCAAAAATGGGTCAAAAAGTCACTTTACCGTATCCCGCTTAATCAGAACTTTTAATTGTATATGAATTCGGCTGAAATTTACAGGAAACACTTAAAATTAACTGAAAAACATTTATTTATACTCAAAATTAGTCAAAAACATTTATTTTTTATTGAAAATATTTGTATGACAACTGAAAAGTGTGGTTAAAAACTGTGTACGTCTCAAAAACATTCGGCTGGTATACAGCGCCAAAATGCTCGAACTATTATTATTTATATTACCGACATTTTATTACACATTTTAAAAATCAATAATTAATAATTTATTGATGTATTTATGCCCTAAATACATTTAAAAACATATTAAACATTTATTTAATCTATTAATTAATAAATTTTATAAACTGTTTTACCGACAGGGTTAAAATGTCAAATATAGTTCGAGCATTTTGGCGCTGTAAACCAGCTGAATGTTTTTGAGACGTACACAATTTTTAACCACACTTTTCAGCTGTCATACAAGTATTTTCAATAAAAAATAGATGTTTTTGACTAATTGTAAATATAAATAAATGATTTTCAGTTAATTTTATGTGTTTCCTGTAAATTTCAGCCGAATTCATATCCAATTAAAAGTTAAGATGTTTTTGAAGAATTATAACGGGCGTCATTTTAGAAATATTTTAATAAAACTTTGTCCAGATAGTTTTAAGGCGTGAAAATGAGTAAGTTTATATTTTAAACCCTGTAGAACACGTTTTTTATACTGTTAACCCTTAATTTCAACGCTAAATTACCAAAAAATGGGTGTAAACTTCAATAGATATATTTCCCGCCATTGTTACAAATTTGTTAATAACTTTTAAAATAATGAATTTCCAGGGTTCAAAACTTGTTATAATGTGTAAAAAACATCACAGATTTCATTTTTCACATCCTCACACCCAAAAATGGGTCGAAAATTCATTGAACTTACCTTACAGTATCTTGCGAGTTTTGCTGAAATTTTCACAAATGACACATTTTAACAAATAAAAAACAACATATAAGTAATCAATTATTATTTATTCTTAAAATATAACATTTATTTTTTCTTGGGCCTAAATTTTTCCCAGTGTTTGTGATTAATTGCAGAAAAATCTTCAACATGAATTGCTATATCAACCAAATACTTTTTCAGCATCAATAATTCTTTATCTTTTGTTCTATTTAAGTGTGCTTGTTTGAATGGACGAATTTTAAGCCCATTTTTTGGGTTCATAATAAAATTGCGGCGAATATCATCTAACATGATTGTATTCTTATTGTTATATTGTTCAAATTTACCCCAAATCACCCCTAGGGGTTTAACCTAAAAAAATGTTGGTTAGAATGTTTTTGAGGTTATAATATGTTTATATTTACGTCAATTACGCCATATTTAGGCGTATGGACTGAAATCATTGCTAGAGAATCTAAATAAAACATTATTTTATACGCGGTGTTTGTGGAAACTCCTAATAATTTCATTTTTTCTTCGATCCATTTCATCCCAGTTGCAGACCAAATTACAATGTCGTAAAATTCATAAGTAGCTGTTAAAAATTCGTGCAAATATGGCCGCATTAGTTCGAAACCGGTTTCAGCTGATGATCTATGGTCAAAAAGTGTGTAATCTATGTCTAAAACTAATAGTTTTTTGCCGGGTCGAGGTTCGTTCAAAATCTTAATTTCATAATCTTTAATTCGTTTTTCAATTTTTGAAAGATAAACTTCTTGATTTTCAATAGCTATTTCTTCATCTTCAATATCTAAATCATTAATTACTTCCGGAATATCCGACGGAGTTTTATTTATTAAAGCTATATCTTCTTCTAAACTTCCCATTAACATGAGCTTAAAACCGGGTTTAAGTTTAATTTGAGAAAGGACTAAATCGTCCTCAGGCATTTTTCCTACAAAATTGTACGATAAAATGCATTTTTTTTAACAAATAACAAAACTAACCTCTAAATTTTAAGTTGAGAAGTTTTTGGCGATCAGGACGAACACCTGTTTGTTTTTCTATAGCGTTTTTTAAACACAAAACTGTGTCATCTTCAGTAATATCACATATTTCGTATTCTTTTCCAGACCATTTTACAGTTATTTTAAAATCTGACATTTTGTAAACTTGTAAACAAGAAGATGTACATACATGTGAACACAGACGCAAGCCGACGTTTTTGACAGCTTATTTATAATTTTTGCACAATATATATAATAAATAAATATAAATATGACATTTATAAAACTGTAAATAAGTTTAAACAAGCGTTAAATGCTGTTTTTTGAATTAAAATTACATGTTTTTCAACATATACTAATACCAACTTTTAATACAAATTTTTAGCAGTGTTCCCAATTACAAATTCATTAATAACTTTTAAAATAATTAATTTAAACGTTTCAAAAATTGCTATAATACGTAAAAAACATCACAGATTTCATTTTTCACAACCCCACACCCTAATTCCAACTCTTAACACCCAAAAATGGGTCGAAAAGTCACATCTTACTTTGTAGTACTTGAAAGTTATTTTACTGAAATTTTTACCAATAAAAAACAACATATATGTAATCAATTATTATTTATTTTTAAAATACTAGTCAAAAACATTGATTTTTTAATGAAAATATTTGTTTGACACCTGAAAAGTGTGGTTAAAAATTGTGTACGTCTCAAAAACATTCGGCTGGTATACAGCGCCAAAATGCTCGAACTATATTACCGACATTTTATTACATATTTTAAAAATCAGTAATTAATAATTTATTGATATATTTATGCCCTAAATATATTTAAAAACATATTAAACATTTATTTAATCCATTAATTAATAAATTTTATAAACTGTTTTACCGACAGGGCTAAAATGTCAAATATAGTTCGAGCATTTTGGCGCTACATACACACATTTTTCAGCAAAAAATAAAGATTTTCGACTAATTTTAAATATAAATAAATGATTTTCAGTTAATTTTATGTATTTCCTGTAAATTTCAGCCGAATTCATATCCAATTAAAAGTGTTTTTGAAGAATTTGAATTTTACAAATATTTAAATAAAACTTGGTCCAGACAGTTTCAAGGCGTGTAAATGAGTAATTTTATATTTTAAACCCTGTAGAACACGTTTTTTTACATTGTCAACCCTTAATACCCAAAAAAGGGTGCAAAAAAATCAAAACAAATTTTGCGCCTTTCAAATTCGTTCATAACTTTTAAAATAGTGAGTTTCATGTATGAAATAAACAATTCGAACTCATTTTTCAATATTTTAAATCATATTTCTCGTGGTTTGTATACATATGAAGCTAGTAACAAATAAATAAACGTATGTCGTAACTTCTAGCCTCATTTGACTGGTAGAGACAACAGCGGCCATTTTCAGAACTACAAAGCCATTTTGTATTATGATGGCTGCAGAAAACTAATTAAAATAACGAAATAATTAATGATTTTTGTGTGATTAAATTGTTTAGAGTGGAATAAAACATATTTGTGAATAGTGTTACATCGATTAGAATTAAATCATAGTTAAATTTAACTTGTAATCTTTAGTTTTTACTCATAAACTAATGGTTTTCAACAAAGAATATTATGAGTTAGGGACTGTCAATAAGTGTTTTTATAATATTAAATAAGTTTTTAGTTATAAATGTAAGTAATAAGTCAGAATATTACAGTATTGTGTCTTAAAACAATGTTTGTTTATAAAATATACTTTTTTTTATCAACACCGGCATTTATTACTATTATTTGGCGCGGAATACAAACAAAACACTTTAATATACACTTAAGTTTAAGTTTTGAACTTAATTTTAAGCACAAACAACATTATAAACACGGGGGTAACACATTAAAAACGAAATTTTACCTACCGAGTTTTCCTCTTAAAAATGACACTAATGTTTGTTCCAGGTTCACAAAGTTTTACAAAAAATAAAGAATATAACTATGTAAAGACATTTTTTACAATTTTGGGGCCCAACATAAGACAATGGAAGCACAAATGAACAGAATTGGCGATGTTACTATCGAACGAGTCACTTTGGGTGAGAAAAATACAATTTTCACATTAAATTTTGAGGTTTTAAGTATTTTTATTTATACTTACATATTTTAACAATATTTTTGTACCATTTTCAGTACATTTTTATAAATATTTTGCGCTAATTTAGCAAAAAACTACAAAAAAGTCAAAATTGTTGGTTACAATTGTTACCAAATGTCATTATTCCATTTGTTTCGCAGTGTTCTCAACTGTAGTAAAAATAAATTTTCATGTCTACCGTTACAAAAAATAGTATCAAATAACTATTATTCATATTTTCAGAACCGAAAAATGTTGCAGAACCCATGAACTATACAAAGATTCCGATTCGGATAATCAATTATCCGATGAGGAATTAAACCCAGAACCTTCGATTTCACAAACAGACATACAAGACCCACAAAGCGACACACACAAACGAAAAAATGAGTTCGAAACGGGCCAAGATTCGAAAAAAACAAAACTGGATGAAATTCGAACAAATTTGACGGATAATGAAGACTCTGAATATGATACGGAAGAAGACAGCGATCTAGATGAACCGGGTTCGAAACCCGAAACTCCTAAAGGGTTAATAGAGGCCGAAAATACGGATTTTATAGAAAAATTGACCAGTGAATTAGGCGAATCGAGTCAAAAGGAGGAATCGAAAATAGACAGTTTGGAATACGAATATGACATAGCAGAAAAATTAAAAGAAATGGGTAAGTATTTTTTTGGCCCAAACAAACCTTGTAGATTTCAAATTTTGGCCGTATCTTTAATAGCAACAGAGATAACAATATTTTTAACCTCACTTTTGAGGCAAAATTTTGACCATTTTTAGACCCCGGTTTCAAGACTTTTTGAACATTTTTTAACCACTTTTCACATGGTTTTATATCAAATCAACCTTGTAGTATCTAAATTTGAAGGAATTTTGGTCGTATCTTTATTAGTAACTGAGATATAATAATGTTTTTAACCTCACTTTTGAGGCAAAATTTTGATCATTTTTACACTCGTGTTTTAAGACTTTTTGACCATTTTTTAACCACTTTTTCTATGGTTATATATTAAATCAACCTTGTGGATTCTAAATTTGAAGGAATTTTGGTCGTATCTTTAATAGTAACTGAGATAAAACAATGTTTTTAACCTCATTTTTGAGGCAAAATTTTGATCATTTTTACACTCGTGTTTTAAGACTTTTTGACCATTTTTTAACCACTTTTTCTATGGTTATATATCAAATCAACCTTGTAGATTCTAAATTTGAAGGAATTTTGGTCGTATCTTTAATAGTAACTGAGATAAAACAATGTTTTTAACCTCACTTTTGAGGCAAAATTTTGATCATTTTTACACTCGTGTTTTAAGACTTTTTGACCATTTTTTAAGCACTTTTCACATGGTTTTATATCAAATCAATCTTATAGATTTTAAATTTGGATGAATTTTGGTCGAATCTTTAATAGTAACTGAGATACGACAATATTTTTAACCTCACTTTTGAGGCTAAATTTTGATCATTTTTGAACACGAGTTTTAGGACTTTTTGGCCATTCTTAAATACTTTTTATATAGTTATATATCAAATCAACCTTGTAGATTCCAAATTTGGGCGAATTTTAACCGTATCTTTAATTATAACTGAGATACAACACAATATTTAACCTCATTTTTTGACCCTAGTTTCAAGACTTTTTGACCATTTTTTAATCACATTTTACGTGGTTTTGTATCAAAACAACGTTGTAGATTCTAAATTTGATCGTATCTTTAATTTTAACTGAGATACAACACAAAATTTAACTTCAATTTTTGAGAAAAAATTTAATCTTTTTGGACTCTGGTTTTAAGACTTTTTGACCATTTTTTAACCACTTTTGACATAGTTTTATACCAAATCAACCTTGTAGATTCCAAATTTGGATAAATTTTGGACGTATCTTTAATAGTAATTGAGATAAGGCAATATTTTTAACCTCACTTTTGAGGCAAAATTTCGATCATTTTTGGACTTTGGTTTCAAGACTTTTTGGCCATTTTTTAACCACTTTTGACATGGTTATATATCAAATCAATCTTGTAGATTCTAAATTTGGAAGAATTTTGGTCGTATCTTTAATCGTAATTGAGATACAACAATATTTTTAACCACACTTTTAAATCAAAATTTTAACCATTTTTAAACCAAAGTTCCTAGACTTTTTGGCCATTTTTTAACTACTTTTGACATGGTTTTACACAAAATCAACCTTGTAGATTCAAATTATGGATGTATTTTGGCCATATCTTTAATTTTAACTGAGATACGACACGATATTCTCAATTTATGAGAAAAATTTCAATCATTTTTAGTCTCTGGTTTCAAGACTTTTTGACCATTTTTTTTACCACTTTTTACATGATTATATATCAAATCAACCTTGTAGATTCCAAATTTGGACGAATTTTGTCCGTATCTTTAAAATTAACTGAGATACAACGCGATATTTAACCTCAATTTTTAAGAAAAATTTCGTACATTTTTAGACTCTGGTTCAAGACTTTTTGACCACTCACATATTAAATCAACCCTGTAGATTCTAAATTTAAACAAAGTTTGACCGTATCTTTAATTATAACTGAGATACGACACGATATTTAACCTTAATTTTTAATTAAATTTTGATCATTTTTGTGCCCTTGTTTCAAGACTTTTTGACCATTTTTTAACCACTTTTTACATGATTATATATCAAATCAACTTTGTAGATTCTAATTTTGGATGAATTTTGGCCATATCTTTAATTATTACTGAGATACGACACGATATTTAACCTCAATTTTTAAGAAAAAATTCGATCATTTTTGGACTCTTGTTTCAAGACTTTTTGACCATTTTTTAACTACATTTTACATGGTTTTATATGAAATCAACCTTGTAGATTCCAAATTTGGCAGTATTTTGTCCGTATCTTTAAAATTAACTGAGATACAACCCTATTTTCCCCCTTCGTTTTCGGCCAAAATTTGACCACAACTTTTTTGACTTTTTTCGCACATTTTCTTATAATTCTCTTATTTATTTTCAGGCGAAATAAGTGTGGAAACTGTAAAAAAAGGGGAGAAGCCCCGCAAGGCCGATTCCGACGAAACAGAAAACGAAATATCCGTAACTCCCGCAAAAAAAGAGTGCGACTCAGATTCCGACGACAAATTAAGTTCCGAAAAGAAAATAGGTGAGTTTGATCCCTCAAATACACCCAATTCTGGGTGTGACGGCGATTTTTTTGCAGGAAATATGCGAAGGAATATTAGGGAAGTTATGGATGAGACGCAGTTGGATGAAGCGACGCTAGCGGCGCAAAGACAGGAAATGGAACGTTTGAGACGCGTTCAAGAACAACAACGTATTATTAGAGAGGTGAGTGTTTTATAAAATTAATTTTATCTCGTCTACGGTTCAAGATAGAGGTTTGATTCTTGCAAAAATGAAATCTAGAGGGTTTGTTTGATATATAACCATGTGAAATGTGGTTAAAAAATGGTCAAAAAGTCTTGAAACTCGGGTGTAAAAATGGACAAAATTTTGCCCTAAAAATGAGTTTAAAAACTGAGTTGTATCTCAGTTATGGTTAAAGATACGGCCAAAATTCCTTCAAATTTGGAATCTACAATGTTTGTTTGATATATAGTTATATAAAATGTGGTTAAAAAATGGCCAAAAAGTCTTGAAACACGGGTGTAAAAATGATCAAAATTTTGCACAAAAAGTGAGGTTAAAAACTGGGTTGTATCTCAGTTATGCTTAAAGATACGACCAAAATTCTTCCAAATTTGGAATCTACAAGGTTTGATTGGTATATAACCATGTAAAATGTGGTTAAAAAATGGCCAAAAAGTCTTGAAACTCGGGTGTAAAAATGATCAAAATTTTGCCCTAAAAGTGAGGTTAAAAACTGGGTTGTATCTTAGTTACGATTAAAGATACGTCCAAAATTCCTCCAAATTTGGAATCTACAAGGTTTGTTTGGTATATAACCATGTAAAATGTGGTTAAAAATGGCCAAAAAGTCTTGAAACTCGGGTGTAAAAATAATCAAAATTTTGCTATAAAAGTGAGGTTAAAAATTGGGTTGTATCTCAGTTACGGTTAAAGATACGGCCAAAATTCCTTCAAATTTGGAATCTACAATGTTTGTTTGATATATAACCATGTAAAATGTGGATAAAAAATGGCCAAAAAGTCTTGAAACTCGGGTGTAAAAATAATCAAAATTTTGCCCTAAAAGTGAGGTTAAAAACTGGATGTATCTTAGTTCCTATTAAAGATACGATCAAAATTCCTTCAAATTTGGATTCTACAAGGTTTGTTTGGTGTATAACTATGTAAAATGTGATTAAAAAATGGCCAAAAAGTCTTGAAACTTGGGTGTAAAAATGATCAAAATTTTGCACAAAAAATGAGGTTAAAAACTGGGTTGTATCTTAGTTACGATTAAAGATACGACCAAAATTCTTCCAAATTTGGAACCTACAAGGTTCATTTGATATTTAGCCAAATAAAAAGTGTTTGAAAATTGGTCAAAAAGTCCTAAAACACAAATGTAAAAATGAACAAAATTTTGCACAAAAAATGAGTTTAAAAACTTTGTATCTCAGTTATAATTAAAGATACGACCAAAATTCATTCAAATTTGAAATCTACAAGTTTTGTTTAATATATAATCTTTTAAAAATTGGTTAAAAATGGCCAAAAAGTCTTAAAACCCGGGTGTAAAAATGGACAAAATTTTGCCCTTGAAAGTGATGTTAAAAACAGTGTTGTATCTCAATTACGATTAAAGATACAACAAAAATTCCTTCAAATTTGGAATCTACAAGGTTTATTTGTTATTTAACCATGTAAAAAGTGGTTAAAAAATGGCCAAAAAGTCTTGAAACTCGGGTGTAAAAATTGACAAAATTTTGTCTTGAAAGTGATGTTAAAAACAGTGTTGTATCTCAATTACGATTAGAGATACAACAAAAATTCCTTTAAATTTGGAATCTACAAGGTTTATTTGTTATTTAACCATGTAAAAAGTGGTTAAATATGGCCAAAAAGTCCTAAAACACGATTGTAAAAATGGACAAAATTTTGCACAAAAAGTGAGGTTAAAAATGTTTTGTATCTCAGTTACGGTTAAAGATACGACCAAAATTCCTCCAAATTTGGAATCTACAAAGTTCATTTGGTATTTAAACATATTAAAATTGACAAAAAGGCTTTAATATATTCAAAATTTTGAATAATTTTTTCAAATTTCGGTTTCAATTTTTATGGATACTTAAAGCCTTTTTGGCACGTTTAATATGTTTATATATCAAATCAATCTTGTAGATTCCAAATTTGGATGAATTTTGGCCGTATCTTTAATAGTAACTGAGATACAACACTGTTTTTAACCTCACTTTTAGGGCAAATTTTCGACCATTTTTACACCCGAGTTTCAGGACTTTTTGGCCATTTTTTAACCACTTTTTACATGGTTATATACCAAACAAACCTTGTAGATTCCATTTTTCCCAAAATTGGGGCCCTATTTTTACTTATTTTCCCTTTTTAGGTCCAAAGACAAATAGCTTTAAATCGGCAAAATAACAAAACTCAACATAGGGTTATTTCACTTCTTCAAGGAAATTCCTTGATAAAAAACCTTCCCAGTAGTTCTAAAGACGCTCTGCCGTCAGGCTCTGGGGGCCCTACATCTTCAGGGGCCCACCCGGGCTCAAAATTGGGCAGCACAGTTTTAGTAAAATTGCCAAACGGGGAAACAAAATCCATGACACGAATTACGAAATCTAGTACTGCGTTCGAGGTGGTTAAGCTGCAAAAAGGGGCCCTACAGGTGGGTTTGGGTTCCTTCAAACCCAATTGGGTTCAGATCGAACCCCATAGGGTTCGGAAATTGATTTTTTTTGGGGATTTTAGGGAAAAATGCAGCGAAATTTAATTCCAATTAAAAAGACGTCTTCGGGACATCTAACGCCGTCAGTTTCAATTGCTCCAGTTTCGAAAAAAATTGAACCAAAAATCGAATCGGATTCGGAGTCCGACATGTCGGATTCGGACAAAAAAATTCGAAAAGTCGCAGGTAAACCCAAAGGTAAAGGGCACTAACCATTTTGCTGTTTTAGGGCTGACTAATTTTTATTTAGCTATGCATGCATTTTTTGTGCTTCAAATATATTTATTTTAAGTTAAATATGATTAAAAATAACTTTAAATATAAGAAAATCATTTATTTATACTTAATTTTTTATTAAAAATATGTTTGACAGTTAAAAAGTGAGGTTAAAAATCATGTACGTCTCAAAAACATTCGGCCGGTTTACAGCGCCAAAATCCTGGAACTATATTCGACATTTTAACTCTGTCGGTAAAGCAGATTTATAGTCGGTCATGTAGTTAGTAATAGTTTGAACATTTTAGCGCTGACGTCATGTCGAAAGTTTCTGAAATAAACAATAGTTTTTGGTGTTTAAATCAAATATTTTTTATGAATTTTAAGTTAAACATATTTAAAAACAACTTTATTTAATTTTAAACATAAAAAAATGGCTAAATTCAATTGAAAATCTCAAGAAAACTGTCTCAAATTGTGATATAAAGTACAGGTATAAAAATTGATATATAACTCAGTTTCTATTAAAGATATTGTGTTAATTCTTGTAAAAATGAATTCTGGAGGGTTAATTTGCTATTTAAACATATTAAAACTAGTTAAAAATTGTTTTTATATTCAAGAAATCCGGGTTTAAATTTTGCAAGTTTCGGACATTTTGCACAAAATTTCTAGGTTAGAAATCGGCTAATATCTCAAAAACTGTTTGAGATTTTGCGAAAATTCTTCCAAATTTGTAATCTGCATAATTCATTTAACATATAACCATGTAAAAAGTGGTTAAAAATGGCCAAAAAGTCCTAAAAATCAGGTTGGAAAATAGTCCAAAATTTACCTTCAAAAGTAAGGTTAAAAACTTTGTTGTATCTCAGTTATGAGTAAAGATACGGCCAAAATTGTTCCAAAATTGGAATCTACATGGTTTGTTTGGTATATAACCATGTAAAAAGTGGTTAAAAATAGCCAAAAAGTCCTAAAAATCGGGTTGGAAATTAGTCAAAATTTACCTTCAAAAGTAAGGTTAAAAACTTTGTTGTATCTCAGTTATGGTTAAAGATACGGCCAAAATTGGAATCTACATGGCTTGTTTGATATATAACTATGTAAAAAGTGGTTAGAAAATGGCTAAAAAGTCTTTAAATCCGGGTTCAAAAATGGTCGAAAATTTTGCATGAAAAGTGAGGTTAAAAATTGTGTCATATCTCAGTTATTATTAAAGATACGACCAAAATACTTCCAAATTTGGAATCTACAAGGTTGATTTTATAAGAAAACATTTAAAAGTTGTTAAATAGTTGTTTATTTAACCTAAAAAACAGGGTTCAAAAATTATCAATTTTTTATTTATTTAAATGTTTGAACCCGAGTTTTGTTGTTTATTAAACAACTTTTAGTTGTTTTTTTTATAGAATAAAACGTGTAGAATTCAAATTTGCAAAAATTTGTTGAAAGTTTTTGAGATATTGACCAGTTTCTAACCTATATTTACAAATACAAGTTTTGCGAAAATTCGGGTGGATTTTTTTTGTTTATAACGGTTATAACGACAAGATAACATTAAAAATTGATGAATATATATTAATATAGTGAACATTCGGCCATTTTGTTTAGTTTTTTTATAATACAAACATAAAACTTGTTAAAAAATGTCAAAATCCGAGATTTCTTTTTAGGTTATGTTAGCTTAAATAAAACTTTGTTCAAATAAATTTAAGGTTTAAAAATCAGTCAAATTATAATTTAAATTTCGTACAACACGAATTCAGTGTTATTTGAAGACATTTCAACGCATTTCAGACGTAGTGACAATTTCTTCATCATCCGACGATGACTGCATCGTTTTATCTGAAGAAGAAGACGAACCGGAACCGGATGAAGACCCGTGCAACAGTGGAATGCACACAAATGACGCCTATAACGTCCCCCGACGAACAAGGAAGGGTTTTAATCAACGTAGGGCACCCAGAAAATGAGTCCCCAGTATATTTGGCCCCCCAAATCGCGAGGGTTATCAAACCCCATCAAATAGGGGGGCGTCCGGTTTCTTTTTGACAATGTGATTGAGAGTGTAGACCGATTTAGCACATCTACTGGTGAGTAATGGTGAAAAATTGTGAAATAGTGGTCAAAAATTCAAAAAACTTAGTTGTTTTATCAATTAGGCGAAAAAACATAATTTAACTCGTTAATGGTTGTAGATATTGTTTTGATTCTTGTAAAAATGAACTCTAGAGGGTTTTTTTAATATGTAACTATGTGAAAAGTGGTTCAAAAATGGCCAAAAAGTCCTAAAAAGCGAGTGTAAAACTGGTCAACATTTTTGCCCTGAAAGTGAGGTTAAAAACTGTGTTGTATCTCGGTTACAGTTAAAGATACGGCCAAAATTCTTCCAAATTTGAAATCTACAAGGTTTGTTTGATATATAATCTTGTTAAAAGTGGTTAAAAAATGGCCAAAAAGTACTAAAACTCGGGTGTAAAAATGATCAAAATTTTGCTATAAAAGTGAGGTTAAAAACTGGGTTGTATCTTAGTTAGGATTAAAGATACGGCCAAAATTCCTCCAAATTTGGAATCTACAAGGTTTGTTCGATATTTAACCATGTAAAAAGTGGTTAAAAAATGGCCAAAAAGTACTAAAACTCGGGTGCAAAAATAGTCAAAATTTTGCTTCAAAAGTGATGTTAAACTTTTTCGTATCTCAGTTATAATTAAAGATAAGATCAAAATTCGTCCAAATTTGGAATCTACAAGGCACTACAAGGTTTGTTTTACATATAACCATGTAAAAAGTGGTTTAAAAATGGCCAAAAAGTCCTGGAACATGAGTGTAAAAATGGTCAAAACATTGCCTCAAAATTGAGATTAAAAATATAGTTGTATCTCAATTACGATTAAAGATACGACCAAAATTCATCCAAATTTGTAACCTGCAAGGTTTGTTTGATATATAACCATGTATAAAAGTGGTTAAAAATGGTCAAAAAGTCTTGAAACTCGGGTGTAAAAATAGACAAAATTTTGTACAAAAAGTGAAATTAAAATTAGTATTGTATCTCAGTTACAGTTAAAGGTACGGCCAAAATTCATTCAAATTTAGAATCTACAAGGTAGATTTCATAAACAACCATGTCAAAAGTGGTTAAAAAATGGCCAAAAAGTCCTAAAACTCGAGTATAAAAATGGTCCAAATGTTTCCCGAAAAGTAAAGTTAAAAACAGTGTTGTATCTCAGTTACCATTAAAGATATGACCAAAATTCCTTGAAATTTAGAATCTACAAGGTTTGTTTGATATATAACCATATAACAAGTGGTCAAAAAATGGCCAAAAAGTCTTGAAACACGAGTATAAAAATAGTCTAAAGTGAGGCTAAAAACTGGGTTGTATCTCATTTACAAATAACGATACGGCCAAAATTCCTTCAAATTTAGAATCTGCAAGGTTTGTTTGATATATAACCACATAATAAGTGGTCAAAAATGGCCAAAAAGTCCTAAAACTCGAGTGTAAAATGTTCCAAATTTTGTCCGAAAAGTGAGGCTAAAAACTGGGTTGTATCTCAATTACAAATAAAGATACGGCCAAAATTCCTTCAAACTTAGAATCTACAAGGTTTGTTTGATATATAACCATATAATAAGTGGTCAAAAAATGGCCAAAAAGTCTTGAAACACTTGTGTAAAAATGGTCAAAATTTTTTTTTTTAAAGTAAGGTTATTGTTGTTATTTGACAATATTTTCAGGTTTTGGGTGTATTTTGGCCCATTCCATGGGCTTGGGGAAAACCCTCCAAATTGTCTGCTTCAGCGACATTTTTTTAAGGCACACTGGGGCAAAAACTATTCTTTGTATAATGCCTATTAATACTTTGCAAAACTGGATGGCGGAATTTAATATGTGGCTGCCAAAAGACCCCGCAAACAGCCCTCTACTCAGCCACGGCGAAGTATTTATTCACTTTTCAATAATTTAAAACATTTTTGACTAAATTTTTTCAAGGTTCGCCCGCGAAATTTTAACTTATTTGTCTTAAACGACAGCCATAAAACTTTAGCTGCCAGAGCGAAAGTTATTCAAGAATGGAACAAAGATGGCGGCGTTTTGCTTATAGGTTATGAATTGTATCGATTATTATCTTTAAGACGCAATCCGAAGAGTAAAAGTAAGAAAAAAGGGCCGAAGAACACGGAATCGCAAGAACCAGAAGACGAAGAAAAGAATAAAGGTCTCTTTGAAGGTAAATATGATTGTAACTCCTCAACGGTTAATAATATCGTCGAAATTGTTGCAAAAATGGATTCCGGAGGGTTGATTTTATATAAAAACATTTAAAACATATTTAAATAGTCTTTAAATTTAATGGAAAACTAACCTCAAAAAGTTTCGCCCCAAAAGTGGCCAATATCTCTAAAACCGTTAAAGATATGGCCAAAATTCTTCCAAATTTGAAATCTACAAGGTTTGTTTGATATATAATCATGTAAAAAGTGGTTAAAAAATGGTCAAAAAGTTCTAAAACATGGGTTTAAAAATGGTCAAAATTTTGCACAAAAAGTGAGGTTAAAAACGTTTCTGTATCTCAGTTCCGATTAAAGATATGGCTAAAATTTGGAATCTACAAGGTTTGTTTCATAAATAACCATGTCAAAAGTGGTTGAAAAATGGTTAAAAAGTCCTTAAATCCGGGTTTAAAAATGGTCAATTATTAATTCAAAAGTGAGCTCAAAAGCATGGTCGTATCTCAGTTATAATTAAAGATACGGCCAAAATTCTTCCAAATTTGAAATTTACGGGGTTTGTTTGATACAAAACCATGTAAAAAGTGGTTAAAAAATGGTCAAAAAGTTCTTAAATCCGGGTTTAAAAATTGTAAAATTTTGCTCTAAAAGTCAGGTTAAAAACATGGCCGTAACTTATTCCCGATAAAAGATATGGCCAAAATTTATCCAAATTTGGAATCTAGAAGGTTTGTTGGATATATAACCATGTAAAAAGTGGTTAAAAAATGGTCAAAAAGTTCTGAAATCCGGGTTTAAAAATGGTAAAAAATTATGCTCTAAAAGTAAGGTTAAAAACATGGTCGTAACTCAGTTTCGATTAAAGATACGACCAAAATTCGTCCAAATTTGAAATCTACAAGGTCGATTTCATAAATAACCATGTTAAAAGTGTTTAAAAAATGGTCAAAAAGTCCTTAAACTTGGGTATAAAAATGGTTAAAATTTTTTCTGATAAGTGAGGTTAAATAACGTGTCATATCTCAGATACGATTAAAGATACGACCAAAATTCTTCCAAATTTGGAATTTGCATGACTGATTTCTTAAGTAACCATGTCAAAGTGGTTAAAAAATGATCAAAAAGTCCTTAAATTCGGGTTCAAAAATGGTTAAAATTTTACTAAAAAAGTGATGTTAAAAACTTAGTCGTATCTCAGTTACGATTAAAGATACGACCATAATTCTTACAAATTTGGAAACTACAAGGTTGATTTAATAAATAACCATCTCAAAAGTGGTTAAAAAATGGTCAAAAAGTTCTAAAACCCGGGTTTAAATATAGTCAAAATTTCGTGTCAAAAGTGAGGTTAAAAACTTGGCCGTATCTCATTTCCGATTAAAGATACGGCCAAAATTCGTCCAAATTTAGAATCTACAAGGTTGATTTCATAAATAACCATGTTAAAAGTTGTTAAAAAATGGTCAAAAGGTCCTTAAACCCGGGTTTACATATAGTCAAAATTTAGCCGAAAAAGTGAGGTTAAAAACATGGCCGTATCTCATTTCCGATTAAAGATTCGGCCAAAATTCGTCCAAATTTAGAATCTACAAAGTTGATTTAGTAAATAAGCACCCCAAAAGTGGTTAAATACTTGTTTAAAAATCCTCGAAAACTGTGTTCAAACTTTTGAAAATATTTTTTACAGAAATTCACGAAGCCTTAGTAAAACCAGGTCCGGATTTAGTAATTTGTGATGAAGGGCATAGAATTAAAAACAGTCACGCATCTATAAGTCAAGCTTTGAAACAAATTCGGTCAAAAAGAAGAATTGTTTTAACCGGATATCCTCTACAGAACAATTTACTAGAATATTGGTAAGTTTTTTAAATCTTAAAATTATTGCTATGTAACTCAGTTTTGGTTAAAGATACAGTGTTAATTCTTGCAAAAATGAACTTTAGAAGGTTGATTTGTTATATAAACATATTGAAAGTGGTTAAAAGTTGTTTTTCAAATCAAAAAATCCGGGTTCAAAAAGGACAAAATTATGTAGCAAAAGTACGGTGAAAATGGTGTTGTATCTCAGTTATTATTAAAGATACGATCAAAATTCTTCCAAATTTGATATCTACAAGGTTTGTTTCATATATAACTATGTAAAAAGTGGTTAAAAAAATGTCCAAAAAGTCCTAAAACTCGAGTGTAAAAATGATCAAAATTTTGCCCTAAAAGTAAGGTTAAAAAATGTGTTGTATCTCATTTATAAATAAAGATACGACAAAAATTCCTTCAAATTTGGAAACTGGAAGGTTTGTTTGTTATATAGTGATGTAATATAGTGTTAAAAAAATGGTCAAAACGTCCTAAATTACGAATGTAAAAATGATCAAAATTTTACCTGAAAAGTAAGATTAAAAACTGAGTTGTATCTCAATTATAATTAAAGATACGACCAAAATTCTTTCAAATTTGGAATCTACAAGGTTTGTTTGATATATAACCATGTAAAATGTGGTCAAAAAATGGCCAAAAAAGTCCTAAATCACGAATGTAAAAATGATCAAAATTTTACCTGAAAAGTAAGATTAAAAACTATTGTATCTCAGTTACTATTAAAGATACGACCAAAATTCTTTCAAATTTGGAATCTACAAGTTTGTTTGATATATAACCATGTAAAATGTGGTCAAAAAAATGGCCAAAAAGTCTTGAAACTAGTGTGAAAATGGTCAATATTATGCTTGAAAAGTGAGGTTAAAAATTGTATTGTATCTCAGTTATTATTAAAGATACGGCCAAAATTCTTTCAAATTCGAAATATATAAGGTTTATTATATATAAAAAGTCCTAATACAGAATGTAAAAATTCAATTTTTTGCTCTAAAAATAAGGTTAAAAATTGTATTGTATCTCAGTTACAATTAAAGATACAACCAAAATTTGAAGTCTATAAGGTTTGCTTGATATAAAATCATGTAAAAAGTGGTTAAAAATGGCCAAAAAGTCTTAAAACACAAGTGTAAAAATGGTAAATTTTTTTCTGAAAATGAGGTTAAAAACTGTGTTGTATCTCAGTTACAATTAAAGATACGACCAAAAATTCTTCCAAATTTGAAATCTACAAGGTTTGCTTGATATAAAATCATGTATAAAGTAGTTCAAAAATGTCCAAAAAGTCTTGAAACTCGAGTGTAAAAATGGTCAAAATTTTGCCTGAAAAGTGAGGTTAAAAATTGTGTCATATCTCAATTACGATTAAAGATACGACCAAAATTGTTCCAAATTTAGAATCTACAAGGTTGATTTTATAAGAAAACATTAAAAAGTTGTTAAATAGTTGTTTATTTAACCTAAAAAACAGGGTTCAAAAATCGTCAAAAAAAATTCAATGTTACTTTGAAATTATTTCGGATATTTTGTCGTATTTTTCCAGGTGTATGGTCGATTTTGTCCGGCCGAATTATCTCGGGACAAAAACCGAATTTTCAAACATGTTCGAACGTCCAATCCAAAATGGCCAATGTATTGATTCAACACCGCAAGACATTCGTTTAATGCGATATCGCGCGCATGTTTTGCACAGTTTATTAGAAGGTTTTGTTCAACGTCGTTCTCACGCAGTTTTACAAACTAGTTTACCGCAAAAAGAAGAATACGTTCTGTTAGTCAGAATGACAGAATTCCAGCGGAAATTATACGATACGTTTATGAATGAAGTGGTTCGGACGAAGACAGTTCCGAACCCATTAAAAGCTTTCGCAGTTTGCTGCAAAATTTGGAATCATCCCGATGTATTGTATTATTTCCTGAAAAAACAAACGGCGGGCGATGCGGTGGATATTGACCTTGAAGAGGTGGCCGGAAATGACAAGATTGCCAAGCCGGAAACGCCCAAAAAGGGGAATAGTCGCGCGAAAGGACCGAAAAAAGAAAAAAAGGTGAGTGTTGCTTTTTTGATTATATCTTGGAAATTGTTGAAGATAGCGACGCGATTCTTTCAAATTTGAAATCTACAGGGTTTGTTTGGTATATAATAGTGTAAAAAGTGGTTCAAAAATGGCCAAAAAGGCCCTAAATGGTCAAAATTTTGATTGAAATTTGAAGTTAAAAACTTTGTTGTATCTCAGTTACTGTTAGAGATATGGCCAAAATTCGTCCAAATTAGGAATCTACAATGTTTGTTTGATATATTAACTTGTAAAAAGTGGTTAAAAAATGGCCAAAAAGTCCTTAAATTTATGTATAAAAATGGTCTAAATTTCAACTGAAAAGTGAAGTTAAAAACTCAGTCGTATCTCAGTTACGATTAGAGATACGGCCAAAATTCGTCCAAATTTAGAATCTACAATGTTTGTTTGATATATTAACATGTAAAAAGTGTATCAAAATTTGCCAAAAAAATCCTTAAATTTATGTATAAAAATGGTCTAAATTTCAACTGAAAAGTGAAGTTAAAAACTCAGTCGTATCTCAGTTACAAATAGAGATACGGCCAAAATTCGTCCAAATTTAGAATCTACAAGGTTGATTTCATATATAGCAAAGTAAAAAGTGGTTCAAAAATGGCCAAAAAGTTCTTAAATTTATGTATAAAAATGGTCTAAATTTCAACTGAAAAGTGAAGTTAAAAACTCAGTCGTATCTCAGTTACAATTAGAGATACGGCCAAAATTCATCCAAATTTAGAATCTGCAAGGTTTGTTTGATACAAAACCATGTAAAAAGTGGTTAAAAAATGGCCAAAAAAGTCCTTAAATTTTAACTGAAAAGCGATGTTAAAAATTCAGTCATATCTTAGTTAAAATTAGAGATACGGCCAAAATTCATCCAAATTTAGAATCTGCAAGGTTTGTTTGATACAAAACCATGTAAAAAGTGGTTAAAAAATGGCCAAAAAGTCTTAAAATTTATGTATAAAAATGGTCTAAATTTCAACTGAAAAGTGAAGTTAAAAACTTTGTCGTATCTCAGTTATGGTTAGAGATACTGCCAAATTTTGTCCAAATTTGAAATCTGCAATGTTTGTTTGATACAAAACCATGTAAAAAGTGGTTAAAAAATGGCCAAAAAGTCCTTAAATTTATGTATAAAAATGGTCTAAATTTTAACTGAAAAGTGAAGTTAATAACTCACTCGTATCTCAGTTACAATTAGAGATACGGCCAAAATTTCTTCAAATTTAGAATCTACAATGTTTGTTTCATATATAACTATGTAAAGAGTGGTTAAAAAATGGCCAAAAAGTCCTTAAATTTAGGTATAGAAATGGTCAAAATTTCAACTGAAAAGTGAAGTTAAAAACTCAGTCGTATCTCAGTTACAATTAAAGATATGGCCAAAATTCGACCAAATTTAGAATCTACAAGGTTTGTTTAATACAAAAACATGTAAAAAGTGGTTAAAAAATGGCCAAAAAGTCCTTAAATTTATGTATAAAAATGGTCTAAATTTTAACTGGAAAGTGAAGTTAAAAACTGGTATCTCAGATACAATTAGAGATACGGCCAAAATTCGTCCAAATTTAGAATCTACAATGTTTGTTTGATATATTAACATGTAAAAAGTGGTTCAAAATTTACCAAAAAGTCCTTAAATTTATGTGTAAAAATGGTCTAAATTTCAACTTAAAAGGGAAGTTAAAAACTTTGACGTATCTCAGTTACGGTTAGAGATACTGCCAAATTTTGTCCAAATTTGAAATCTGCAATGTTTGTTTGATACAAAACCATGTAAAAAGTGGTTAAAAAATGGTCAAAAAGTTTAAAAACCCGAGTTTAAAAATGGTCTATTTTTGCTTCAAAAATGAGGCGAAAATCACTGTCGTATCTCAGTTACGATTAAAGATACGGTCAAAATTCGTCCAAATTTAGAATCTACAGGCTTGATTTGATATATAACCATGTTAAAAGTAGTTCAAAAATAGCCAAAAAGTCTTAAAACTCGGGTTTAAAAATGGTCAAAATTTTGCCCAAAACATAGTCCAACTTTTTTGTTTATATCTCAAAAACTATTTGAGATGCAGTGTTAATTCTTGCAAAAATAAATTCCTAAGGGCCGATTTAATATAAAAACATCAAAAATCTAATAAATAATCATTTAAAAATGGCTGAAATCTAACCTCAAAATATGCGATTGAAAATAGCGTATTTTTCTGGAATTTTTGCTAATTTTTTCGTTATAAACAACACAAAACTCGGATATAACGAATAATACGTACATTTTTTTCAGTCCGCAACATCTAAAACACAAAATAAAGAAAAACCAGCGGCGTCCGTCACTCCAAACACAAATACAACAACAACTATTTCAAATACAACTTCTAGCGTTCCTGCCCCTCAAAATCCAGCCCCAACTGCTCCCCCTGCTTTTCAGCCCCCTCCGCAAAATACCCCCGCACCCCCCGCTAACAATTTAGCCCCCCAAAATTATCAAAATTACCCCCAAAATTATCAATATCCCCAAAATTTCAACCAGTATCAACAAAACGGCGAATTTTATCCAAATCAAAATTATAACCAAAATTATCCAAATAATTACAACCAAAACTGGAACCAAAGTGGCGAATATTCTTCCTTTTATCCAGAAAACAAAGAAGGTTATGTAAATCAATACAATAACGACCAAACTTACTGGCAAAACAACCAACAAAATCAGTATTTTCAAAATAACGGCCAACCGAATGATTACTACCAAAATTATCCCCAAAATTACCAAAACTACCAACCTAACTACCCCCAAAACTACCAATACGGCCCTAACAATCCCTACCCGCAAAATCAGGGATGGCAACCTCCCGCAAACGAGTTTAAACCGGACCAAAACGCGCCAAACTCAAATTCAGAATTCGGCGACAATAAAAACGAAATTAAATTAGAAATAGACTCAAAAGAAGATAAAATGGACGAAAAAAAGGAAGAAGAGAAGAAAGACAAAGAAGAAGAAGACTTAGCGGAAGTGGATATTAAAAATGCGGAAATGACAGCGGCGGCCTTGAGCAAAAAAGAAGACCCAGGAATTCCTTACGATTGGGTGAGTTTTTTTACTTGTAACTCCTCAACGCTTAAAAATATCGTCGAAATTCCTGCAAAAATGAAATCCTGATAGTCGATTTGATATAAAAACATGTGAAACTTATTTAAAAAATGTGAAATAACCCTTCAAAATGTCGGACTTCCGCTTTGTGGTAAAAATGCGCCATATTGTTGAAATCATTAAATATCTCAAAAATTATTAAAGATATGTTCAAAATTCTTCCAAATTTGGAATCTACAGGCTTGATTTGATACATAATCGTGTAATAAGTGGTTAAAAAATGGTCAAAAAGTATTGAAACTTAGGTTTAAAAATGGTCAAAATTTTGCCGCAAAAGTGAGGTTAAAAACATTGTTGTATCTCAGTTGCAATTAAAGATACGGCCAAAATTCATACAGATTTGGATTCTACAAGGTTTGCTTGATATATAACCATGTAAAATGTGGTTAAAAATGGTCAAAAAGTATTGAAACTCGGGATTAAAAATGACCAAATTTTGCCTCAAAAGTAGACATAAATATGATGTCGTATCTCAATTACGATTAAAGATACGACCAAAATTCTTTAAAATTTGGAATCTGCAATGTTTGTTTGATATATTAGCATGTAAAAAGTGGTTAAAAATGGTCAAAAAGTCTTAAAACCCGGGTTCAAAATCGGTCAAAATTTTTCCTGAAAAATAGCTTAAAAACATTATTATATCTCAGTTACAATTAAAGATACGTTTAAAATTCGTCCAAATTTAGAATCTACAGGCTTGATTTGATATATAACCATGTCAAAAGTGGTTAAAAATGGTCAAAAAGTACTTAAACCCGGGTTTAAAAATGGTCAATATTTTGCTTCAAAAGTGATGTCATAAACATTGTCATAACTCAGTTACGATTAAAGATACGATCAAAATTCTTTCAAATTTGGAATTTACAAGGTTTATTTGATATATAACCATCTAAAAAGTGGTTAAAAATGGCCAAAAAGCCTTGAAACTTGGGTTCAAAAATGGATAAAATTTTTGTCAATTCTTTTTATAAAATAATGCAATTGATTAGCGAAACTGTTCAATATCTCAAAAACAATTAAAGATAAGGCTTTAATTCTTTCAGATTTGAAATCTACAGGGTTGATTTGATATATAACTATGAAAAAAGTGGTTAAAAAATGGCCAAAAAGTCTTGAAACTTGAGTTCAAAAATGGTTAAAATTTTTATCAATTCTTTTTATAAAATAATGCAATTGATTGCTAAAACTGTTCAATATCTTAAAAACTATTAAAGTTAAGGCCTTAATTCTTTCATATTTAAAATCTACAGGGTTGATTTGATATATAACTATGTAAAAAGTGGTTAAAAAATGGCCAAAAAGTCTTGAAACTTGAGTTCAAAAATGGTTAAAATTTTTATCAATTCTTTTTATAAAATAATGCAATTGATTGCTAAAACTGTTCAATATCTTAAAAACTATTAAAGTTAAGGCCTTAATTCTTTCATATTTAAAATCTACAGGGTTGATTTGATATATAACTATGTAAAAAGTGGTTAAAAAATGTCCAAAAAGTCTTGAAACTCGAGTACAAAAATGGTTAAAATTTTTGTCAATTCTTTTTATAAAATAATGCAATTGATTAGCGAAACTGTTCAATATCTTAAAAACTATTAAAGATAGGGCCTTAATTCTTTCAAATTTGAAATCTACAGGGTTGATTTGATATATAACTATGTAAAAAGTGGTCAAAATGTGGTCAAAAAGTCTTGAAACTCGGGTTCAAAAATGGTCAAAATTTTAGCCAATTTTTTATGAAATAAATGCAATATAACGGTTATAACGAATATTATTTTCAGGCCCACGAATTGATGAAAGGTTATATTCCTGGTTGTATCGAAAACTCTGCAAAAATGCAAATATTTTTTTGCATTTTGCAAGAGAGTATGGCGTTAGGCGATCGAATTTTACTTTTTAGCCAATCGTTATTTACTTTAAATTTAATTGAAGAATTTTTGCAAAAAAGCGAAGTTCCTGGGGCGCAAGACAAATGGGCAAAAAATAAAAATTATTACCGTAAGTTATAACCTAAAAATTTGACAGTTGAGGTTATGTTGTGACACTCGCTTGTAATTCAGGTTTGGACGGGTCAACCAGCGCTTTGGAGCGAGAAAAATTAATAAACGAATATAATTCGAACCCTAACATTCATTTATTTTTGGTTTCGACGCGCGCTGGCAGTTTGGGCATTAATTTAGTTGGCGCAAATCGAGTTATTGTGTTCGACGCGTCGTGGAATCCTTGTCATGATACTCAAGCAGTTTGTCGCGTTTACAGGTAAATAATCTCTAATATTTACTGAGATAAATGACAATTGAACATTTTTAATTCATTTGTTTTCAGGTACGGGCAGAAAAAACCCTGTTTTGTGTACAGGATTGTAATGGATAATTGTTTGGAGAAGAAAATTTATGATCGGCAAATTAACAAACAAGGTTAGTAAAAATGAGATATATCTCGGAAATGGTTAAAGATAAAGGGTTAAAACTGGCAAAATGGACTCTACGGGGTTTATTTGATATAAGAATATGGTGAAAGTGCCCGAAAGGCTTTAAGTTATTACAAGAAAAATGAGTTGAAATTTTGTATTTTTTCCGGAAAAAGTAAAGTTGTAAATCGGTTCATATACCAGAAATGGTTAAAGATACGGCCAAAATTCATTCAGATTTGTAATCTACAGTGTTTGTTTGATATATTAACATGTAAAAAGTATTTAAAAAATGGTCAAAAAGTCTTGAAACTCGGGTTCAAAAATGGTCAAAATTTTGCTTGAAAAATGTGCCGTATCTCAGTTTTGATTAAAGATACGTCTAAAATTCATCCAAATTTGGAATCTGCGATGTTCATTTGTTATATAATCTTATACAAAAGTTGTTAAAAATGGTCAAAAAGTCTTGAAACTCTGGTTCAAAAATCATCAAAATTTTTCTTGAAAAGTGCAGTTGAAAAATGTGCTATATCTCAGTTTTGATTAAAGATACGTCCAAAATTCATCCAAATTTGGAATCTGCGATGTTGATTTGTTATATAATCTTATACAAAAGTGGTTGAAAATGGTCAAAAAGTCTTGGAACTCGGGTTCAAAACTCATCAGAATTTTGCTTGAAAAGTGCAATTAAAAAATGTGCCGTATCTCAGTTTTGATTAAAGATACGTCCAAAATTCATCCAAATTTGGAATCTGCGATGTTCATTTGTTATATAATCTTATACAAAAGTGGTTGAAAATGGTCAAAAAGTCTTGAAACTCGGGTTCAAAAATCATCAAAATTTGCTTGAAAAGTGCAGTTGAAAAATGTGCCGTATCTCAGTTTTGATTAAAGATACGTCCAAAATTCATCCAAATTTGGAATCTGCGATGTTGATTTGTTATATAATCTTATACAAAAGTGGTTGAAAATGGTCAAAAAGTCTTGGAACTCGGGTTCAAAACTCATCAGAATTTTGCTTGAAAAGTGCAATTAAAAAATGTGCCGTATCTCAGTTTTGATTAAAGATACGTCCAAAATTCATCCAAATTTGGAATCTGCGATGTTCATTTGTTATATAATCTTATACAAAAGTGGTTGAAAATGGTCAAAAAGTCTTGAAACTCGGGTTCAAAAATCATCAAAATTTGCTTGAAAAGTGCAGTTGAAAAATGTGCCGTATCTCAGTTTTGATTAAAGATACGTCCAAAATTCATCCAAATTTGGAATCTGCGATGTTGATTTGTTATATAATCTTATACAAAAGTGGTTGAAAATGGTCAAAAAGTCTTGGAACTCGGGTTCAAAACTCATCAGAATTTTGCTTGAAAAGTGCAGTTAAAAAATGTGCCGTATCTCAGTTTTGATTAAAGATACGTCCAAAATTCATCCAAATTTGGAATCTGCGATGTTCATTTGTTATATAATCTTATACAAAAGTGGTTGAAAATGGTCAAAAAGTCTTGAAACTCGGGTTCAAAAATCATCAAAATTTGCTTGAAAAGTGCAGTTGAAAAATGTGCCGTATCTCAGTTTTGATTAAAGATACGTCCAAAATTCATCCAAATTTGGAATCTGCGATGTTCATTTGTTATATAATCCATAAAAAAGTGGTTAAAAAATGGTCAAAAAGTCTTGAAACTCGGATTCAAAAATCATCAAAATTTTGCTTGAACATTGCATTTGAAAAATGTGCCGTATCTCAGTTTTGATTAAAGATACGTCCAAAATTCATCCAAATTTAGAATCTACAATATTTTTTTGATACATACCCATAAATAAAAGTGGTTAAAAATGATCAAAAAGTTCCAAAACCCGCGACCAAAAATAAAATTTTGAATTTCTCCAATTTCACACCCGTTTTTAGGTATGGCCGACAGAGTAGTGGACGAATGCAACCCAGACGCGCATTTATCAATGAAAGACGTTACCAATCTTTGTTGGGACGATGAACAAGACTCCGAAGTCAAAGATTTTAGCACGAATAAAGACAAATATATCGACGTTGTGATGCAAAAAGTTTTGGACGCCTTTAGTTCGCGTCTTAGCAAGGAACCATTTCAACATGAGTCGCTTCTAATTGACAGAAAGGAAAAAAAGTTGTCTCAGGCCGAAAAACGTCTGGCTAAAAGAAGCTACGAACTGGAAAAACAAGCAAATATCAACGCAAGGCCGACGTATTCGTATTATAATAGCGGTAAGTGCAAATGAAATATTTAAACTTTATTTTTGTCGCGTAATTCGTCAACGGTGGAAAATATCGCCGAAATTTTTGCAAAAATGAATTCTTGAGGGTTGATTTAGTGTATAACCATGGAAAAAGTGGTTAAAAAGTCTTGAAAACCGGGTTTTAAAAATGGTCAAAATTTTGCCCGAAAAGTGAGGTTAAAAATTGAGTTGTATCTCAGTTATGGTTAAAGATATGGTCAAATTTCACCCAAATTTGGAATTTACAAGGTTTGTTTGATATATAACCATGGAAAAAGTGGTTAAAAAATGGTCAAAAAGTCTTTAAATTCGGGTGTAAAAATGGTCAATATTTTCCTTAAAAGTAAGTTTAAAAATGGGGTCATATCTCAGTTTCGGTAAAAGATTCGGCCAAAATTCATCCAAATTTGGAATTTACAAGGTTTGTTTAATATATAACCATGTAAAAAGTGGTTAAAAAATGGTCAAAAAGTCTTGAAATCCGGGTTCAAAAATGCATAAATTTTTCCCTTAAAAGTGAGGTTAAAAACATTGTTATATCTCAGTTATTTTTAAAGATACGACCAAAATTCATCCAAATTTGGAATCTACAAGGTTGATTTCATAAATATCTATGTCAAAAGATGGTTAAAAATGGTCAAAAAGTCTTAAAACATTGGTTCAAAAATGGTCTAAATTTTGCTTTAAAAGTGATGTTAAAAACATTGTTATATCTCAGTTCCCATTAAAGATACGGCCAAAATTCATCCAAATTTGAAATCTACAAGGTTGATTTCATAAATAAACATCTTAAACGTGCCAAAACGGCCTTGAGAAATCCAAAAAATACGACACGAAAAATCTTTTTAGGTTCTGGCCAAGGTTTGCAAATTCGAGCAATCCGCTCAGCCGACGGATCGGTCTTGCAGAATAAACCTGTCGCGTCTGTGAGACCCATGCAGAGCGAAAGCTTAGTGAGGGACCTCAGCAGACCTGGGGGCCCCTCCGCTTCGGGGCGAAGTCGCTGGATACCCGCGGAAGTGTGGCAGAGACAGGGAATGACCGCGCAGGAAATGACGTTGCCTTTGGGTAAGTAAAAGTCGATTTTTTTGGTGAAAGGGATTAAAATTTGTTAATTTTGAGTTGAAAAATGAATTCTTCAGACATTTTTACATAATGTAACTTAATTTTATAAAAAAATATTAATTAGTTTCAGAGTTATTATTAAAAATGTAAAAACGGGACTTTGAAAAAATTTGTAGGTTAGCTCTCAAAAATATGCCAAGTTTGACAGCTCATATCTTCAAAACTATTAAAGATATGTTCATTTTGAGTTAAAATATGAATTCTTCAGGCATTTTTACATAATGTAACTTAATTTTATAAAAAAATATTAATTAGTTTCAGAGTTATTATTAAAAATGTAAAAACGGGACTTTGAAAAAATTTGTAGGTTAGCTGTCAAAAATATGTCAATTTTAACAGTTCATATCTTAAAAACTATTAAAGATATGTTCATTTTGAGTTAAAATATGAATTCTTCAGGCATTTTTACATATTATAACTTAATTTTATAAAAAAATATTAATTAGTTTCAGAGTTATTATTAAAAATGTAAAAACGGGACTTTGAAAAAATTTGTAGGTTAGCTCTCAAAAATATGCCAAGTTTGACAGCTCATATCTTCAAAACTATTAAAGATTTGTTCATTTTGAGTTAAAATATGACTTCCTCAGACATTTTTACATAATATAACTTAATTTCATAAAAAAAAATATTATTTAGTTTCAGAGTTATTATTAAAAATGTAAAAACGGGACTTTGAAAAAATTTGTAGGTTAGCTGTCAAAAATTAATCAACTTTGACAGCTCATATCTCCAAAACTGTTACATATTCGTCCATTTTGAATTAAAATATGAATTCTTCAGACATTTTTACATATTATAACTTAATTTTGTAAAAAAATATTATTTAGTTTCAAAGTTATTATTAAAAATGTAAAAACGGGACTTTGCAAAAATTTATTGGTTAACCGTCAAAAATTAGTCAACTTTGACAGCTCATATCTCCAAAACTATTAAAGATTTGTACATTTTGAGTTAAAATATGAATTTTTCAGACATTTTTACATAATATAACTTAATTTTATAAAAAAATATTATTTAGTTTCAGAGTTATTACTAAAAATGTAAAAACGGGACTTTGAAAAAATTTGTAGGTTAGCTGTCAAAAATTAATCAACTTTGACAGCTCATATCTCCAAAACTATTAAAGATTTATCCATTTTGAGTTAAAATATGAATTCTTCAGACATATTTACATAATATAACTTAATTTTATAAAAAAATATTAAATATTTTTAGAGTTATTATAAAATATGGTAAAAAAAATCTCATTTTTACTTCTAGATGTTGTAATTCCAACAAATAGTCCCGACCGGGGTTCAATCGTATTAAAAGCTGGTCAAAAAGTCCTCGTACTCAAATCTCCAAAAGGCATATACATGCAGCTTGAGTGCGGAAAAATAGTCGCTATTAAAACCGCTTTCAAAGTCCGTGGGGGCAAAGCACCCGATAAAAACGATGATTCTAAAGATGGCGGTGCCCCCACTACAATTTTGAAAAAAATGCCCCAGGGGACGTCAAAAAGTGGAGCTGTTCCACTACCACTCAAAAACAACTCGGCTATAACGGTTATACCGAAAGGGCAACAAAGAGTTGTTAAACCTTTCACGCAAGGCGTAACTAAATTAAATATGAAAAGTATTCGACAACCAGTTCCGAATTTGATTGGGAGACAGGTAATTATTAATTTATTTTGTTCAAAAATGAATTTCCTGATGCTAAAAGTTGTTAAAAATGCCCAAAAAGTCTTTAAATCCGGGTTTGAAAATATGTTTGACAGTTAAAAAGAGGTTAAAAATCATGTGCGTCTCAAAAACATCCGGCCGGTTTTCAGCGCCAAAACACTCGAACTTCATTTTGACATATTGACTCTGTCGGTAATGCAGTTTATAAAATTTATTAAATAATGGATTAAATAATTGTTTAATATGTTTTTAGGGCGTAAATATAACAATGAATTATTAATTATTGATATTTAAAATATGAAATAAAGTGTCGGTAATATAGTTAATAATAGTTCAAGCATTTTGGCGCTGATGTCACACCGAATGTTTTTGAGATGATTAATAGTTTTTGAGTGTTGTAAATCAAATATTTTTTATTTATTTTAAATAAAATACATTTAAAAACGACTTAAAATAACTTTAAACATAAGTAAATATCCAATTTTATTTATAAATATCGAAAAAACTGTCTTAAATTGTGTGATAAATACAGCTATTTATAACTCGGTTTTTATTAAAGATATAGTGTTAATTCTTGTAAAAATGAACTTCGGAGGATTAATTTGCTATATAAATATATTAAAACTAGTTAAAATTGTTTTTAAATTAAAAAATCCGGGTTCATATTTTGCATGTTCAAACATTTTGTACAAATTTTCTAGGTTAGAAATCGGCTAATATTTCAAAAACTATTTGAGATTTTGCGAAAATTTTTCCAAATTTGTAATTTGCAATATTGATTTAATATATAACTATGTAAAAAGTGGTAAATATAGTCAAAAAGTTTGAAAACTCAGGTTTAAAAATGGCCAAAACTTGGCCGTAAAAGTGAGGTTAGAAACGTCGTATCTCACTTACAATTAAAGATACGGTCAAAATTCATCCAAATTTGGAATCTACAAGGTTTGTTTCATAAATAACCATGTTAAAAGTGGTAAAAAAATGTTAAAAAAGTTCTTAAAGTCGAGTCCAAAAATGGTTAAAATTTGCTTCAAAAGTGATGTTAAAAACTTTGTTATATCTCAGTTCCAATTAAAGATACAATCAAAATTCATTCAAATTTGGACTCTACGAGATTTGTTTGATATATAACCATGTAAAAAGTGGTTAAAATATGGTCAAAAAGTTCTGAAACCCGGGTATAAAAATGGTTAAAATTTTGCCTCAAAAGTGATGTTAAAAACTTTGTCGTATCTCAGTTATAATTAAAGATACGTTCAAAATTCATCCAAATTTGGAATCTACAAGGTTTGTTTGATGTATAACCATATAAAAAGTGGTTAAAAAATGGTCAAAAAGTCCTTAAACCCGGGTTTGAAAATGGTTAAAATTTTGCCCCAAAATAGTGATGTATCTCAGTTACAATTAGAGATACGACTAAAATTCTTCAAAATTTGGAATCTGCAAGGTTTGATTGATATATAATCAAGTAAAATGTGGTTATAAAATGGTCAAAAAGTCCTTAAACCCGGGTGTGAATATAGTCAAAATTTTGCCTTAAAAGTGATGTTAAAAACTTTGTCGTATCTCAGTTATAATTAAATTCCTCCAAATTTGGAATCTACAAGGTTTTTTTGATATAAATCCATATAAAAAGTGGTTAAAAAATGGCCAAAAAGTCTTAAAACTTGAGTCTAAAAATAGTCAAAATTTGGCTTCAAAATAGATGTTAAAAACTTTGTCAAATCTCAGTTATAATTAAAGATACGTTCAAAATTCATCCAAATTTGGAATCTACAAGGTTTGTTTGATATATAACCATATAAAAAGTGGTTAAAAAATGGTAAAAAAGTTCTTAAACTCGAGTCCAAAAATGGTTAAAATTTTGCCTGAAAAGTGATGTTAAAAACTTTGTCGTATCTAAGTTATAATTAAAGATACGTTCAAAATTCATCCAAATTTGGAATCTACAAGGTTTGTTTCATAAATAACCATGTTAAAAGTGGTTAAAAAATGGCCAAAAAGTCTTAAAACTTGAGTCTAAAAATGGTTAAAATTTTGCCTTAAAAGTGATGTTAAAAACTTTGTCGTATCTCAGTTATAATTAAAGATACGTTCAAAATTCATCCAAATTTGGAATCTACAAGGTTTGTTTGATATATAACCATATAAAAAGTGGTTAAAAAATGGCCTAAAAGTCCTTAAACCCGGGCTTAAAAATAGTCAAAATTGCCAATTTTCCCTCAAATTTTTAGGTTAACATTTAGGGTTCTTTTACTTATTGTCCTTAAAATTTAAGGTTCCGGTCCGTGTAGGGGGCCCTAGATTTACAGGCAAGATCCAAAGCATCCACCGTAAGGTCCAATTAGCTAAAGCCAAACCGTATAACATGGATAAAGTCGACATGTTAAAAATCAAAACCGAACCCCCTGAAATCGAGCCCGAACCCCAAATATTAGTCCCTAGCAGTGACGAAGAGAACCCGGAAGCTCAAGAAAAAAGCACAGAAAGCACAGCTTTAGAATCTTTAGATCCAGAAATAGACAATGAAAAAATTATTCAAAATCTTGAAATTCCGGCACAAAATCAAGAAAAAGCTCTCGAGAAAATTCCAGAAGTTCAGAGCTTTACCCCTCCGGCTAATTTCTACCCTCAAAGCTTCGAAAGCTTTCAAAAGCCGGACGCTAAAGCTCCATTTCTACAAAACACTCCCATGCCGATTTCAACTCCGATTATTCAAGAAAGCTCTTCGAATCGGAGCTTAAAAGCTTATCGCCACAACTTCGCCGGACAGAAAGCTTCAAAATCGATAAAAAGCACAAGCTCCGCTTTACACCAGCTAGAACAAACGACATCTTTGATCGGAGAAGCGAAACAGGCTTTTCAAGAAAGTTTGGATCATATAACGAATTCTTACGCCGAAAAAGAGCAAAATATACAGAATTTGGACGAAAAAATTGCCGAAAATGACGAAAATATTAATAACAGGTTAGTAAATATTAATTATATACGATAAAAGTTGTTAAATTGTTGTTAAAAATAGCAGAAAACCCGGGTTGCAATCAAAACAATTTTTTTTATCATTTTGTGCTCATAACTCCTCAACGGTTAGAAATATCGACGAAATTTGTGCAAAAATGAAATTTTTAGGGTCGATTTTATATAAAAACATCGAAAATTACCAAAAAATCTTTAAATTTACTGGAAATCTAACCTCAAATTTTGCAACTTCATTGATTGTCAAAACTGTTCAATATCTCAAAAACTATTAAAGATAAGGCCTTAATTCTTTCAAATTTGAAATCTACAGGGTTGATTTGATATATAACTATGTAAAAAGTGATTAAAAGTGGTCAAAAAGTCTTAAAACTCTAGGTCGAAAATTTTGCTTGTTGTGCCAGTTTTGAGTAAAAAAAAGGCCAAAATTCTTTCAAATTTGGAATCTACAGGGTTGGTTTGGTATATAACCATGTGAAAAGTGGTTGAAAATGGTCAAAATGTATTAAAAGGGTACAAAAATGGTCAAAATTGTGGCTTAAAAGTGAAGTTAAAAATGGTGTTGTATCTCAGTTATGATTAAAGATTCGACCAAAATTCGTCCAAATTTGGAATCTACAAGGTTGATTCCATAAATAACCATATAAAAAGTGGTCAAAAAGTCTTAAAACTCGGGTTCAAAAATGAACAAAGTTTGTGTGAAAAGTAAGGTTAAAACATTGTTGTATGTCAGTTTTAAGTAAAAATACGTCCAAAATTCTTTCAAATTTGAAATCTACAAGACTTGTTTAGTATATAACCATGTAAAAAGTAGTTGAAAATGGTCAAAAAGTCTTAAAAGGGTTCAAAAATGGTCAAAATTGTGCCTTAAAAGTGAAGTTAAAAACGGTGTTTTATCTCAGTTACTATTAAAGATACGATCAAAATTCGTCCAAATTTGGAATCTACAGGATTGATTTGTTATATAACCATGTTAAAAAGTTGTGAAAAATGGTCAAAAAGTCTTAAAACTCGGGTCCAAACATAGTAAAATTTTCCCAAAAACATAGTGCTAGTTTTTGTTTATATCTCGTAAACTATTAGAGATACAGTGTTGATTCTTGCAAAAATGATCTTTAGAGGGTTGATTTTATTAATAAACATCTAAAAACAATTAAATAGTTGTTTATAAAACCTGTAAAACTGTGTTCAAATTTGGGCAATTTTTTGTCAAAAACATTGTGTTAGTTTTTGGTTTGTATCTCCGAAACTATTAAAGATACAGAGTTAATTCTTGAAAAAATTAATTCCTAAGGGTCGATTTTATATAGAAACATGTAAAACATTATAAATAATATTTTTTAAACGGTGGAAAATAACCTCAAAATCTTCGAAAAATAGCTAAAACATTGTTCATTTTTACAATATTTGAACCCATTTTTAACAGGTTAAAAATAAATATTTAACCACTTTTTTGTGTTTATATATGAAACAAATCCTGTAGAGTTCGAATTTGAAAGAATTAAGGCGTTAACTTAATTAATTTTTGAGATATTGAACGATTTGTAACCTTAAAAATTTGAGTGAAAATGCAGGATTTCGACCCGGATTTCTGAATATTTAACTGTTTTTTTTAACAACTGATCCTATTTTGTATCTTAAATGTAATAAAATATTTATATTATTTGCATTTTAGTTGTTTTTAATCATTTTCTCTTTTAAATTTTCAAAAATTGTTGCGTTAACCTTAAAATTTATTTGTTTGACATTTAAATTGTATTAACTGTTGCACAAACATTGACTTTTTCACAAAATTTATTTTAACGGTAGGCACTTTTTTCTTTTGTTTTGGCGCGAAATTCAAACCATACAAATCATAATTAATTTTTTTTCAGTCCGCAAATTCAAAAACCATTAAATCCAAATCAAAATATCCCTAAAAATGATCAAATACAAAATATTCCTCCCGTTACAAATCCTACCCTACCATTAGGTGCTCCGCCCCTTACAGGGCCCCCACCTTTGGTCCCGCCCCTAAATGGGCCCCCGCCCCTAGCCGTGCCCATTTCTGGGCCGCCACAAGTGAACCCGGCCCCAAATCAAAATGGGCCCCAACAAGACTTCGCCCCTAATGTAGGGGGCGCCTATTCGGGCTATTATGGATATGGGGGCCCTGCGTACCCCCCTCCGCCCCAGAATTACTACCCCCGCCCCTGAAATGGGGCCCAAAAATGGGGAAAAGCCCCCCGGAACTACAAATCAAAATACGAGGTTAGTAAATGTATTTTATTTATTTTTAAAGTGTTGTATCTCAGAAAATATTAAAGATACATTGTTTTTAAGGTTAAATATGAAATCTCTTAAGATTTTTGAGTTAATTTTATTAATAAATATTTGTTTTTAAAAAAGTTTTGTCCAAAATAGAAAATTATTTTCTAGTTCAACGCCACAACCAGAAACCACACCCGCTGTGCCCCCAGCGCTCCAAGGGGGCCCCATACCACCCCCCGCACCAACTGCGGGGCCCACCGTGCCACCAGCAGGGCCCCAAAACGCCCAAACCAGTCCACAAAATACTCAAAACTCAAACACGGCGTCCAATCAAAATACGACAACTTCTAGCGCTCCAGCGGCGACGGGCCCTGCGCAGGGCCCCGCGGGGTATGCAGCACCACCTGGGGGCTTCGCCCCATATGGGCCCCCGCCCCCACATGGCGGGTATGACGTGTATGGACAGCAGAATCAGTATGGAAATTATCCAGGTAGGTTATGACAAAAATATGGTTGTAACTCCTCAACGGTTAAAAATATCAGGATTTTTTTTTCAAAAATGGTTTTTTGAGGGTCGGTTTGGTATATAACCATGTAAAAAGTGGTTCAAAAATGGTCAAAAAGTCTTGAAACTCGGGTATGAAAATGGTTAAAATTTTGCCTCAAAAATGAAGCTAAAAATGGTGTTGTATCTCAGTTACACTTAAAGATACGACCAAAATTCTTTAAAATTTGGAATCTGCAATGTTTGTTTTGTATATTAACATGTTAAAAGTGGTTAAAAAATGGTCAAAAAGTCTTGAAACCCGGGTCTAAAAATGGTCAAATTTTGCCTCAAAAGTAAAGTTAAAAATGGTGTTGTATCTCAGTTACAATTAAAGATACGCTCAAAATTCTTTAAAATTTGGAATCTGCAATGTTTTTTTGTTATATTAACATGTTAAAAGTGGAAAAAAATGGTCAAAAAGTCTTGAAACCCGGGTCTAAAAATGGTCCAAAGTTTACCTCAATAGTGAAGTTAAAAATGGTGTTATATCTCAGTTACAATTAAAGATACGACAAAAATTCTTTTAAATTTGGAATCTGCAATGTTCGTTTGATATATTAACATGTGAAAAGTGGTTAAAAAATGGTCAAAAAGTCTTGAAACTCGGGTATGAAAATGGTCAAATTTTGCCTCAAAAATAAAGTTAAAAATGGTGTTATATCTCAGTTACAATTAAAGATATGACCAAAATTCTTTAAAATTTGGAATCTACAATGTTTGTTTTGTATATTAACATGTAAAATGTGGATAAAAAATGGTCAAAAAGTCTTGAAACTCGGGTTTAAAAATGGTCTAAATTTTGCCTCAAAAATAAAGTTAAAAATGGTGTTATATCTCAGTTAGGATTAAAGATACGACCAAAATTCTTTTAAATTTGGAATCTACAATATTCGTTTGATATATTAACATGTGAAAAGTGGTTAAAAAATGCTGAAAAAGTCTTGAAACTTGGGTTTGAAAATGGTTAAAATTTTGCCTCAAAAGTGAAGTTAAAAATGGTGTTGTATCTCAGTTACAATTAAAGATACTATCAAAATTCGTCCAAATTTGGATTTTAGAGGGTTTATTTTATTAATAAACATTAAAAAGTGGTTAAATAATTGTTTTTAAAACCTTGAAAAATGGGTTCAAAAATTGTCAATTTTTGGCTGATAATTTCACAAAATTTTAAAAAGTTTTTAACGGGTTTTGGAAATGTTTTAAATAATTTTTAAGGGGTTTCAAATATATTTAATGGGTTTTAAAGGGTTTTTATGTATTTTAAAAATATTTAAAATGGTTTTAATTTACAAAAAAATAGTTTTACATAATTTTTTCTAGGTCCATATCCATTAAATCAACAAAACTACCCACCGTACCAAAACTACGACCAATCATATTCATCCCCAAATATGTACAGCGCATTTCATCGGCCGGAGATGCCCCAATATCCGGGGGGCCCCCCAGTAGGTTCAGATCCATATCAATACAGAAATTATCCCCCACAATACGGTTACGGCCCTCCCGGGGGCTCTGCGCCACAGTATGGGGCCCCCTCGGGCCCCGGGTATGAGTATCAGTACCCCCCGCCGCCCTTTGCGGGGCCCTATGTGGCCAATAACAATCCGGCCCCCTAAAAATAAACATTCGTTATAATTCGTGAAATTAGTGAAAATTAATAATTTGAAAGTAATTTTGTTGATATTTATTGTCAAATTGTGTTAAAATGAAAAAAAAAAAAATAACATATTGTTTTGTAGGTATTTTTTTTTCGCTCATAACTTGAAAAAAAAAAATAAAATAAGTTAATAATTATAATTAAAATTTTTAGGTTCAATTTTTGTTAATATCTTTGAAATTATTAAAGATTCGGCCAAAATTCATCCAAATTTGGAATCTACAAGGGTGATTTGGTATATAATCATGTGAAAAGTGGTTAAAAATTGGCCAAAAAGTCCTAAAACTTGGGTTTAAAATTGGGCAAAATTTTGCCGTAAAAGTAAAAATCTACAATGTTTGTTTGATATATTAACTTGTAAAAAGTTGTAAAAAAATGGTCAAAAAGTCCTAAAACTCAGGTTTAAAAATGGGAAAAAAATTTTCCTCAAAAGTAAGATTAAAAGCTGTGGTGTATCTCAGTTACTATTAAAGATACGGCCAAAATTTGTCCAAATTTGGAATCTTCAAGGTTGATTTGATATAAAACTATGTAAAATGTGGTTAAAAAATGGCCAAAAAGTCCTAAAACCCGAGTTTAAAAATGGTTAAAATTTTGTCTGAAAAGTGAAGTAAAAATCGTGTAATATCTCATTTATAATTAAAGATACGACCAAAATTCATCCAAATTTGGAATCTACAAGATTGATTTGATATATATCCATATAAAAAGTGATTTAAAAATGGCCAGAAAGTCCTAAAACCCGAGTATAAAAATGGTTACAATTTTGCCTGAAAAGTGAAGTATAAATCGTGTCATAGCTCATTTATAATTAAAGATACGACCAAAATTCATCCAAATTTGGAATCTACAAGATTGATTTGATATATAACCATATAAAAAGTGGTTTAAAAATGGCCAAAAAGTTCTGAAACCCGAGTTTAAAAATGGTTAAAATTTTGCCTGAAAAGTGAGGTTAAAAATCGTGTAATATCTCATTTATAATTAAAGATACAGCCGAATTTCATCCAAATTTGAAAACTACAGGGTTGATTTGATATATTACCATGTAAAAAGTTATTAAAAAATGTTCAAAAAGTCTTGAAACTTGGGTATAAAAATGGTCAAAAATTGCCTCAAAAAAATGACCAAATTTTTGTTAATATCTTTAAAATTATTATATATTCAGCCAAAATTTTGTTAAATTTGAATACTACGTATTATTCTACATCAATAAACATTAAATTTTAAAATATAAATATTAAATTTTTAAAGTTATGAGCGAAACAAAAATTGTTCACCTGTCAAATCATAAAATTTTTGTATATATTAATTATCGTATTTCAATCGTTCTAAAAATAGTTTCTAGCCATCGTTTTAATTGTAAATATACAGTATTATATTTATTAGACGCTTCTAAACCGCTTAAAATGCAATTTTTTTTGCATTTAATGACTATTTGCACCCGAAATTAAATAGTGCAATTTTAGATCGGTGCTTGAAAAGTGTATATAAGTTTTATTCTCGTGACAAGGGAAAATATTTCGAAAACGGATTTTTTTTAAGGTACAAAACTGCCGTTAAAATGCAAGTAAAACCAATTTGTTATACATGAAAATAAAGTGAATGAAACAAGCTTTAATTCAATGGTTGATTCGAATTTTTATCTCCAGCCGTTTTCGAGATATTTCTATTTAAATTTCCCAAATTTTGAGGTTATCTTCAGTATTTGCATGTAATTGTTAATAAATCTACGTATATGAAGTGTTGACTGCCCATTATTCCGTATAGAATAGTTAAATGTATTAAATTATTTTTTAATTTCATCATTTTTTACATGTTGTAAAATGTATTTTATATGTTTCAAATATATTTCAACGATTAATTTTTTTAATTTCTTTATGAATGTAATATGTATAATCGTAGTATTGTTGTAAATAAAACAAAATACTCTAAAATATATTTATAACTGTAAATTTCAGCATTACAGCTCGTCAGATAAATTCTGTAAGTATTTATTTTGAAAATATTGGTTACAAGTACAAGAAAAATTGTGTAAATCAAGCTTTATCCTCATATGTAAATCAACCTTTAGCTTTTAGGGACATCTGTTGGAAAAATTGTTAAACAGTCATATTGATAATAAATTTAATAAAATTATAATTTTTAAGCTAATATTTCATTTAATTTATTGTTTTAAACAATATTTAAGTATAAATATAAATAAATTATTAATAATTAGAATATTATAATAAAATTAGTTCGAGCATTTTGGCGCTGATGTCATACCGAATGTTATGCAGGTTAGATAATACATTTTAACCTAATTTCCAGCTGACGTGAATAATTTTTAATAAATTTAGCCTATTTTAAGTACAAAACAACAATATTTATTTACTTTTACACAAATTCCAGTAAGTTTTGTGCATTAATAAGTGATTAATATAACAAAAACATTTTGAGAAAATTATCAACTGACGCCACAAGAGGAAATCGTTTCTGAATGTTATACCAAACAGTTTTAAGGGGTGAAATTATTGTGATTTATATTTTAAAGCCCAAGGGATCCGATTCTGCACTCGAAATAAAGATATTTGTACCCGTTGAGGAGTTATGAGCAAGAGAAAATGATGTTTCATCGCTGGAGAAAATCTTGTAGACGGTACGTTAATATATTTGTGATTTCGTTTGTTACAAGTGTTTTCTGGACCTGTTAAACTTGTGGAACAACTTGAACGACGATTGGCAGAAGACAACGCATGGAAATGGGGCCACGCAGATGAACAGACATCGCGCCCTGAAGCTGTCAAGGTAGGAAAAGTTGTCTTCACGCCGTCCAACAACTCGTGTTTTTATCCTTCACATCCTGTCTCAATTGTATTGTTGTTGTCCTATTTATTGTATTATCCTGTGTTCAATAAACGTTTATTCCTATGAAATTGTACATTTGTTCCTTTTAAATCCTTCCAGAAATCCTGAAATTCCTACGAGTTGGTGACGGTAAGTTTCAATAGATTTAAGCAATTTATCATTGAATATCTTGAAAAGTAATTGAGATAACGACTTGGGGATTATAATCTTAGATTCAACGTACTTCTTTCTACATGTGTACATCGTTTTGTTTCGTAAATGAATCAATAAAAACAATAACAAAAACACTTTAAAGTGTCCCATATTTACCCCGAAAAGTCCAATTTGGAGCACTATATCCAAATAAATTTTGGCTGATTCTTACATAACTTTTGATTCTCTACAACTTTTGTTATATACATTTTTTTCATAAAGTTGATGGTTTAGCCGGAAATGAGATCATACCCAAAAATGGGTAGAGATACAATTTTGTCGTATCGATTTTTGAAATCTACGTATTTTTCTTCATATACACCCAAAATATGAAAATTTTATATTTATAAATAAGGGCACTGTAATTGGCATACCCGAAACTGGGTAGACAAACAAATTCCGCACCCATATATTTGAAATCTACATATTTTATTACGTGTATACACAAATTTGCGTTACTTAATATTTATAAACACAAGCGTTATGAATTTTTAAACATTTTGAATATGTCCCATTTTAATCGGCTACTGAAAATCTCAAATTTCGTAATTCATATCTCGAAAACGGTAAGAGATAGCGAAAAAGTGTATAGAACCTTTTCAATTGCAAATGGAATTCTAGGGGGGGTTTACATTTAACTTTTTTTGATACGACATACCAGTTCCGAGTTACGACGGTTTTTATGGGTTGTTAAGGGTTTTCAGCCTCCACACCCTTAATTTGGGGTTATATCGAAAAAAGTTTAATGTACGATCTACATAACTTAAAATTGTCTACAACTGGTGTCATATGATATTTTTTGTAATGTTGATAGTTTAGCCGGAAATGACGTCACACCCTAAAATGGGTGGAAATTCGAAGTTTGGATATCGATTTTCGGAATCTACGTATTTTTCTACATATATACCCAAAATTTGGTTTTTCAATTATTAAAAATAAGAAAAGTCCAAATGTTCTTACGCCCAAAACTGGGTCTAATAGGTCAAATATGAAATATATTTTTGGTGTATCTTACATAACTTTTTATGCTTTACAAATTATGTCGTATGAAACTTTCTTCTAGAATTGGTAGTTTTGCCGGAAATGACGTCACACCTTATATTGGGTAGAGATACAAAGTCGTCGTATTTTTTTTCGAAATCTACGTAATTTTTTGCATATGTACTTCAAAATTTTATTATTTAATATTTGTAAATAAAGGCCCTACGATTTTTTAAAGTTTAAATTTTTTCATTGGTCGCCCCCTAAACCCACCCTCTGTAGGTGGAGCTACGGCAGCCAATAAGAAAATAAGTTGTTATTTTTTCATTGGCTGCCGTAGATCCGCCTCCAGCCAATCACAGAACAGGAAGTAGGGGCGACCAATCAGAAAATTCAAAATTTAAAAATTCGTAGGGCCTTTATTTACAAATATTAAATTACCAAATTTTGGGTACATACACAGAAAATTACGTAGATTTCGAACAAAAATACGTCGACTTTGTATCTCTACCCAATATAAGGTGTGACGTCATTTCCGGCTAAACTATCAATTCTAGAAAAAAAATTCATACGATGACATTTGTAGAGAATAAAAAGTTATGTACGATACGTCAAAAATATATTTCATATTTGACCTATTGGACCTAGTTTTGGGCGTGGGAAAATTTGGACTTTTCTTATTTTTAATAATTGAAAAACCAAATTTTGGGTATGTACGCAGAAAAATACGGAGAATCCGAAAATCAATATCCAAACTTTGAATTTCCACCCATTTTAGGGTATGACTTTATTATCTGCTAAACTATTAACTTTATGAAAAAATTCATATGACACAGCTTGTAAAGAATTTTAAGTTACGTAGATCGTACATTATACATTTTTTGATATTACCCCAAATTAAGGGTGTGGAGGCTGAAAACCCTTATAAACCCATAAAAACCGCCGTAACTCGGAACTGATACGTCGTATCAAAAAAAGTTAAATGTAAACCCCCCCTAGAATTCGATTTGCAATTGAAAAGGTCCTATACACTTTTTCGTTATCTCTTACCGTTTCCGAGATATGAAGTACGAAATCTGAGATTTTCCGGAGCCGATTAAAATAGGACATATTCAAAATGTTTAAAAATTCATAGTGCCTGTGTTTATAAATATTAAGTAACGAAAATTTGGGAATGTACGTAATAAAATACGTACTTTTCAAATATCTTGGTGTGGAATTTGTATGTTCACCCAGTTTCGGGTATGGCAATTACAGTGCCTTTATTTATAATTGTAATAAAGTCATATTTTTCATATGTATATAGAAAAATACGTAGATTTCAAAAATCGATACGACAAAATTGTACCTCTACCCATTCTTGGGTATGAAGTCATTTCCGGCTAAACCATCAACTTTATGAAAAAAATGTATATAACAAAAGTTGTAGAGAATCAAAAGTTATATAAGAATCAGCCAAAATTTATTTGGATATGGTGCTCCAAATAGGGGTTTTTGACATTTTTGTTTTCCACTTATTAATAACTTTTTCTTTAGGTTCAATGAACTGCATTCAACTTCCGGGGGTGGCAACTGCAGAAATCGTGGGAATTCCGGACCTGCTTGAGTTGGGAAACATCTTCAACGGCCCGCCTGAACTCCAGCGCCGATAACCTCGGAACTCATTGGAATTCTGCGTCGATTCTTCAAAATTTGAACTTTACGTGGAATTCTACGTCCATATTTGTGAAATTGGAATGATATATATTTTAAAGTCCATAGAATCCGATTCTGCACTCGAAATGAAGATATGTCTACCCGTTGAGGAGTTATGAGTAAGAGAAAATGGAGTTTCATCGCTGGAGAAAATCTTGTAGACGGTACGTGAATATATTTGTGATTTCGTTTGTTACAAGTGTTTTTATAGTTGTTAAGAGCTAAATAAAACCCTGTTGCAAGTGGACAGACATACAGACATCGCTTGACTTAATTCTGGACCTGTTAAACCTGTGAAATATAGAATTTTTTCCAAGGAACTTTTTTATAACATGTCTAAAAATTCACACAGTTGTTCAAAATGTGTACACTTACGTAACATTGTCTTTACAATCAAATAATATTACTACCAAGTTTATATTTCTACCCATTTTTGAATTATTGCCCCAAAAGTCAATATACCCCACATTTAGATAAAAATTTCAAAATTTTCAAAAATCTAATTTTTATGTATCTAGATACTTCTCAATGCGTTGATTCCAAATTTTGAAACCGCAGGTCGATATCTCGTTTCGTTCTCGAGATATTTAGCTTTAAAGTTTTGCTCAAAACTGCCCATTTTTGGGTAATAACCCAAAAATGGGTCGAGATATGAATTTGGCGACATCACCATTCGATTCTACGGGCAAAAGTACATAAGTACACCAATTTTCATAATTTTTGTCCAACCGGTTCATTTTTTATGAACAAAAGTTTGAAAATGGCCAAAATCTGAAAAAATCCTAAGGGGTACCCCTTACGATTTTTTCAAATTTTGGCCATTTTCAGTTATTTTGCTTTAGAGATTGTATCCGGTGTTCAAAAATTATGAAAATTGGTACACTTATGTAATTTTGCCCGTAGAATCGAATGGTGATGTCGCCAAATTCATATCTCGACCCATTTTTTGGTTATTACCCAAAAATGGGCAGTTTTGAGCAAAACTTTAAAGCTAAATATCTCGAGAACGAAACGAGATATCGACCTGCGGTTTCAAAATTTGGAATCAGCGCATTGAGAAGTATCTAGATACATAAAAATTAGATTTTTGAAAATTTTGAAGTTTTTATCTAAATATGGGGTATATTGACTTTTGTCTTTCTGTCAACAAATAACGAATATTGTTATTATTTTTATTGTTTTAATAATGAAATATTGTTGTATAATGTTGCAAATTATTATTAATTGTAAGTTTGATTAATTATCTAATAGTTTTAATTGTTATTTGGTGTATTACTGGTTTAATTGTTGCAATCTTTTTTTTTTTTTTTTTTGTTTTCAGGGGTGCAAATAGAAAGTTAATTGACCGAAGACAACGCGTGAAAATGGGGCCCTGCAGCCGAACAGATGGACAGACATCGCGCCCTGAAGCTGCCAAGGTAGGAAAAGTTGTTTTCGCGCCGTCCAACAACTCGTGTTCTGTCCTTCACATCCTGTGTCAATTGTATTGTTGTTATCCTATTTATTGTATTATCCTGTGTTCAATAAACGATTATTCCTGTGAAATTGTACATTTGTTCCTTTTAAATCCTTCCAGAAATCCTGAAATTCCTACGAGTTAGTGACGGTAAGTTTCAATAGATTTACATAAGATTACATAATTTGTTTAACAATTAAATAAAGATATATACATTGTTGCAATATTTTTGTGTTCAATTCTTTAATAGGTGATGCAATATTTATATTTTAATAAAAATTTGATTTGAATGAAATATATATACTGTTTTCACGGCGGAATATCTCGGGTTACACCCATATTTAAGGAACCATTCTTATAGAGAATTTCATGCTGAACAACTTTTTTTCTATGCATTTTTCCTGTAAAATTAATATTTCAGGAGATATTTTAAATAAACTATAAAAAGGTCAAACAAAATCATTTTTGTCAAAGGTGAAAATTGTGTAAATGAAGCTTTACACCCTATGTAAATCAACCTTTAGCTTTTAGGGACATCTGTTGGAAAAATTGTTAAACAATCTTATTCTAACCTATGTGGATATTTATATGATAAAATTAATAAAAAATAACTTTGAAGCTAATATTTCTTTTAAAATTATTGTTTTAAACAATGTTTGTGTATAAATACAAATAAATTATTAATAATTAGAACATTATAATAGAATTAGTTCGAGCATTTTGGCGCTGATGTCAAACCAAATCAAGTGGATAATTTTTAATAAATTGAGCGTATTTTAGGTACAAAACAACAATATTCATTTAATTTTATATATTCTGAACAAATTCCAGTAAGTTTTATGCATTAATAAGTGAGTAATGTAACAAAAACCTTTTTTTAAGGTTTGGAAAATTATCAACTGACGCCACAAGAGAAAATCGTTTCGGAATCTTGTACCAAACAGTTTCAAGGGATGATTGGCCGAAGACAACGCGTGAAAATGGGCCCTGCAGCCGAACAGATGGACAGACATCGCGCCCTGAAGCTATCAAGGTAGGAAAAGTTAGTTTTTACGCCGTCCAACAACTCGTGTTCTGTCCTTCACATCCTGTGTCAATTGTATTATCTTTTATCCTATTTATTGTATTATCCTGTGTTCAATAAACGATTATTCCTGTGAAATTGTACATTTATTCCTTTTTAAATCCTTCCAGAGTTGGTGACGGTAAGTTTCAATAGATTTAAGCAATTTATCATTGAATATCTTGAAAAATAATTGAGATAACGACTTGGGGATTATAATCTTAGATTCAACGCACTTCTTTTTACATTTATACATAGTTTGTTTTGTAAATTAATCAATAAATAACAAAAACACTTTCAAGTGTCGTATATTTATCCCCGAAAAGTCCAATTTGGAGCAACATATCCAAATAAATTTTGGCTGATTCTTACATAACTTTTGACTGTCTACAACTTTTGTTCTATACATTTTTTTCATAAAGTTGATGGTTTAGCCGGAAATGAGATCATACCCAAGAATGGGTAGAGATACAATTTTGTTGTATCGATTTTTGAAATCTACGTATTTTTCTACATACAAATCCAAAATATGGTTGTATTATAATTATAAATAAGGGCACTGTAATTGCAATACCCGAAACTGGGTAGACAAACAAATTCCACACCCAGATATTTAAAATCTACATATTTTATTACATATATACAAAAAATTTTATTACTTAATATTTATAAACACAGGCGCTATGAATTTTTAAACATTTTGAATATGTCCCATTTTAATCGGCTACTGAAAATCTCAGATTTCGTACTTCATATCTCGAAAACGGTAAGAGATAGCGAAAAAGTGTATAGAACCTTTTCAATTGCAAATGGAATTCTAGGGGGGGTTTACATTTAACTTTTTTTGATACGACATACCAGTTCCGAGTTACGACGGTTTTTATGGGTTGTTAAGGGTTTTCAGCCTCCACACCCTTAATTTGGGGTTATATCGAAAAAAGTTTAATGTACGATCTACATAACATAAAATTATCTACAATCTAGTCTTATAACATTTTCTCGTAAAGTTGATAGTTTAGCCGGAAATTACATCACACCCTAAAATGGGTGGAAATTCGAAGTTTGGATATCGATTTTCGGAATCTACGTATTTTTCTACATATATACCCAAAATTTGGTTTTTCAATTATTAAAAATAAGAAAAGTCCAAATGTTCTGATGCCCAAAAGTGGGTGTAATAGGTCAAATATGAAATATATTTTTGGTGTATCTTACATAACTTTTTATGCTTTACAAATTATGTCGTATAACACTTTCTTCTAGAATTGGTAGTTTAGCCGGAAATGACGTCACACCTTATATTGGGTTGAGATACAAAGTCGTCGTATTTTTTTTCGAAATCTACGTATTTTTTTGCATATGAACTTCAAAATTTTATTATATAATATTTGTAAATAAAGGCCCTACGAATTTTTAAAGTTTAAATTTTTTCATTGGTCGCCCCTTAACTCCACCCTCTGTAGGTGGAGCTACGGCAGCCAATGAAAACAGCATAAAAAGATATGGGCAGCCAATAGAAAATGAGTTGTTATTTTTTTCATTGGCTAACGTAGCTCCGCCTCCAGCCAATCACAGAACAGGAATTTGGGGGCGACCAATCAGAAAATTCAAAATTTAAAAATTCATAGGGCCTTTATTTACAAATATTAAATTACCAAATTTTAGACACATATGCAAAAAATTACGAAGATTCCGAAAAAAAATACGCCGACTGTATATCTCTACCCAATATAAGGTGTGATGTCATTTCCGGCTAAACAATCAATTCTAGAAAGAAAATTCATACGACATAATTTGTAGAGCATAAAAAGTTATGTACGATACGTCAAAAATATATTTCATATTTGACCTATTGGACCTAGTTTTGGGCATCAGAATATTTGGACTTTCCTTATTTTTAATAATTGAGGAACCAAGTTTTGGGTATATATGCAGAAAAATACGTAGATTCCGAAAATCGATATCCAAACTTCGAATTTCTACCCATTTTAGGGTGTGTCGTCATTTCCGGCTAAACTATCAACATTACAAAAAATATTATATGACACCAATTATAGACAATTTTAAATTATGTAGATCGTATATTAAACTTTTTTCGATATTACCCCAAATTAAGGGTGTGGAGGCTGAAAACCCTTAAAAAGCCATAAAAACCGTCGTAACTCGGAACTGGTATGTCGTATCAAAAAAAGTTAAATTTAAACCCCCCCTAGAATTCCATTTGCAATTTAAAAGGTTCTATACACTTTTTCGCTATCTCTTACCGTTTCCGAGATATGAGTTACGAAATCTGAGATTTTCCGGAGCCGATTAAAATGGGACATATTCAAAATGTTTAAAAATTCATAACATCTGTGTTTATAAATATTAAGTAACGAAAATTTGGGAATGTAAGTAGTAAAATATGTAGATTTCAAATATATGGGTGTGGAATTTGTATGTCTACCCAGTTTCGGGTATGCTAATTACAGTGCCCTTATTTATAAATATAAAATTTTCATATTTTTGATATGTATGAAGAAAAATACGTAGATTTCAAAAATCGATACGATAAAATTGTATCTCTACCCATTCTTGGGTATGATCTCATTTCCGGCTAAACCATCAACTTTATAAGAAAAATGTATAGAACAAAACTTGTAGACAATCAAAAGTTATGTAAGAATCAGCCAAAATTTATTTGGATATGGTGCTCCAAATTGGAGTTTTCGAGGTAAAATGTTGGATATAATTTTGTAGGCTATTGACATTTTTTTTGTTTTCCACTTATTAATAACTTTTTCTTTAGGTTCAATGAACTGCATTCAGCTTCCGGGGGTGGCAACTGCAGAAATCGTGGGAATTCCGGACCTGCTTGAGTTGGGAAACATCTTCAACGGCCCGCCTGAACTCCAGCGCCGATAACTCCGGAACTCATTGGATTTCTGCGTCGATTATTGAAAATTTGAATTCTACGTGAAATTCTACGTCCATATTTGTTAAGTTAGTTGTTAAGAATTAATTAGGGCAGGAGTTATTAAGGGATGAAAAATGTCATATGTAGAAAAATTAGTTTTTCTTTAATACCTCCTGAACTAAATGGAATTCTGTGTCGATTCTTACAAATTTGAATTCTACGTGGAATTCTACGTCCATATTTATTGAGTTAGTTTTTAAAAATTAATTAGGGCAGGAGTTATTAAGGGATGAAAAATGTCATATGTAGAAAAATTAGTTTTTCTTTAATAAACTCCTGAACTAAATGGAATTCTGTGTCGATTCTTGCAAATTTGAATTCTACGTGGAATTCTACGTCCATATTTGTTAAGTTAGTTTTTAAAAAATAATTAGGGCAGGAGTTATTAAGGGATGAAAAATGTTATATGTAGAAAAATTAGTTTTTCTTTAATAACTCCTGAACTAAATAGAATTCTGTGTCGATTCTTGTAAATTTGAACTTTACGTGGAATTATACGTCCATATTTGTTAAGTTAGTTTGTAAAAATTAATTAGGGCAGGAGTTATTAAGGGATGAAAAATGTCATATGTAGAAAAATTAGTTTTTCTTTAATAACTTCTGAACTAAATGGAATTCTGTGTCGATTCTTGAAAATTTGAATTCTACGTGGAATTCTACGTCCATATTTGTTAAGTTAGTTTGTAAAAATTAATTAGGGCAGGAGTTATTAATGGATGAAAAATGTCATATGTAGAAAAATTAGTTTTTCTTTAATAACTCCTGAACTAAATGGAATTCTGTGTCGATTCTTGAAAATTTGAACTTTACGTGGAATTCTACGTCCATATTTGTTAAGTTAGTTTTTAAAAATTAATTAGGGCAGGAGTTATTAAGGGATGAAAAATGTCATATGTAGAAAAATTAGTTTTTCTTTAATAACTCTTGAACTAAATGGAATTCTGTGTCGATTCTTGCAAATTTGAACTTTACGTGGAATTCTACGTCCATATTTGTTAAGTTAGTTTTTAGAAATTAATTAGGGCAGAAGTTATTAAGGGATGAAAAATGTCATATGTAGAAAAATTAGTTTTTCTTTAATAACTCTTGAACTAAATGGAATTCTGTGTCGATTCTTACAAATTTGAACTTTACGTGGAATTCTACGTCCATATTTGTTAAGTTAGTTTTTAAAAATTAATTAGGGCAGGAGTTATTAAGGGATGAAAAATGTCATATGTAGAAAAATTAGTTTTTCTTTAATAACTCTTGAACTAAATGGAATTCTGTGTCGATTCTTACAAATTTGAACTTTACGTGGAATTCTACGTCCATATTTGTTAAGTTAGTTTGTAAAAATTAATTAGGGCAGGAGTTATTAAGGGATAAAAAATGTCATATGTAGAAAAATTAGTTTTTCTTTAATAACTCTTGAACTAAATGGAATTCTGTGTCGATTCTTACAAATTTGAACTTTACGTGGAATTCTACGTCCATATTTGTTAAGTTAGTTTTTAAAAATTAATTAGGGCAGGAGTTATTAAGGGATGAAAAATGTCATATGTAGAAAAATTAGTTTTTCTTTAATAACTCTTGAACTAAATGGAATTCTGTGTCGATTCTTGAAAATTTGAACTTTACGTGGAATTCTACGTCCATATTTGTTAAGTTAGTTTGTAAAAATTAATTAGGGCAGGAGTTATTAAGGGATAAAAAATGTCATATGTAGAAAAATTAGTTTTTCTTTAATAACTCCTGAACTAAATGGAATTCTGTGTCGATTCTTGAAAATTTGAACTCTACGTGGAATTCTACATCCATATTTGTTAAATTAGTTTGTAAAAATTAACTAGGGTAGGAGTTATTAAGGGTTGAAATTGAACTATGTATTATTTGCTCTCAATTATTGTAAAATACATTATATTTGTTTTAAACTGAATAAAACTTGTAAAAATGAATATATTCTTTTATTTTACAGCCCTAATTATTGTCCAACCCCTCTAGATTTTATAGTTTTGGAGTTATAACACTTCTTTCCTCGAAATTTTGATTATAACAGGAATGCGACGAGTTCTTTTATTTTAAATGTACTTTATCCTTCTTGTTTAACCCTCAGATTTACCCTAAGGGCGTTAAATACGTGAATTTCGTTGTTTTTTTTTTGGGGTCAATGACCTAAATTTACTCAGTTTTGAATCGAAAATTTTTGATGGTATCAGGATAACAGGAACGAAAAGAGTTCTCATATTTTAAATGTAACGACGGATTCGTGTTCTACGGGTCGTAATTAGTCTAAAAAACCCTGTCCGGCCCTTCTAACTTCTGTATTTTACGAGCTACAACACTTTTTTTAACTTAATTTTTGGGGTCAATGACCTGAATTTACTCAGTTTTTGAATCGAAAATTTTCGATGGTATCCGGATAACAGAAATGAAAAGAGTTCTCATATTTCAAATGTAGCGACGGATTCGTGTTCTACGGGTCGTAATTAGTCTAAAAACACTTGTCCGGCCCTTCTAACTTCTGTAGTTTTCGAGCTACAACACTTTTTTCTTAACCCAATTTTACTCAGTTTTTGGTCGAAAATTTTCGTTGGTATCAGGATAACAGGAACGAAAAGAGTACTTTGAAATATGAAAAATGAGAGCTCTTCGCGTTCCTGTTATCCGGATACCATCAAAAATTTTGACTCAAAAACTGAGTAAAATTGGGTTAAGAAAAAGTTTCATAGCTCGTAAACTACGGAAGTTAGAAGGGCCGGACAAGGTTTTTTAGACTAATTATGACCCGTAGAACAGGAATCCGTCGTCACATTTAAAATATGAGAACTCTTTTCATTCCTGTTACCCGGATACCATCAAAAATTTTCGACTCAAAAACTGAGTAAATTCAGGTCATTGACCCCAAAAATTGAGTTAAAAAAAGTGCTGTAGCTCGTAAAATACAGAAGTTAGAAGGGCCGGACAGGGTTTTTTAGACTAATTACGACCCGTAGAACACGAATCCGTCGTTACATTTGAAATATGAGAACTCTTTTCGTTCCTGTTATCCTGATACCATCAAAAATTTTCGATTCAAAACTGAGTAAATTTAGGTCATTGACCCCAAAAAAAAAACAACGAAATTTACGTTATTAACGCCCCTAGGGTAAATCTGAGGGTTAAACAAGAAGGATATAATAGGAATTTAAATGATAAACATATATTTTGATATATTTTGTCCTTTTATTATAACACAAACATAATATACATTTATTTGACAATAAATACATTTTATTTACAGTATTTATAGAAGATATATCCTGGGATGTCCTTAAGGCCCTTTGTTGAACCTGTAATCATAAAGAAAAACATTATTAAACACAGTTTATTGACGTTACAATATTATACTTTTCTAACAATTATCTCGAAAAAGAAAAGTCGGACAGGAAAATGTTTCAAATACATATTGTTTAGAATTTAATTTGTAACAAAAAGTCCTAATAAAACTTTCCCCTAAAGTCTATAGTTTTCCCATTATTTGCAATAACCCACTTTAGGGTTGAATAACTCCCCTAATATCAACCCCTATGGGCTCAGATTTCCCTATTCGTTAGACCTTTGTCCATAATATACGTAAACCAAATTTGAACCAAATCGGAGTCAAAAAGTTTTTTTTGCCAAAAAAACCCCAAGGCTTTAGTCCATGGTTTTAAGTTTCGATCGGGAAAAAAAAATTTGAGTTAGACATGGCATCCCCCTAATTCGACCCCGAGAATTACGAATCCGGCGTCCAAATTGCAAAATTACGAATAGATCTTACGTAATTCAATGACATAATATCATGAAATGTAACAATGATTCCCACATAACAAACGGCCGTAGGGCAAATCTGACATCGGATTCGGGTTCTACGGGTCGAAATTAGTTTAATAAAAGTTGTGCGGCCTTTCTACCCCTCATAGTTTCAGGCCCTAAGGGTTGATATCTAGGAGACGGTGAAAGTTGTAACTCCTCAACGGTTTAAAATATCTTCAAATTAACACGGAATTCGTGTTCTGCGATGTTTAAAATATAAAATGACTTACTTACAAATCTCAAAACCGTTTCGCCAAAGTTTTATTTAAATATTTCCAAATTGACGTCCGTTCCAAATCTTTCGCTTATATGATTATAAATCGGGCTGAAACTTACAGGAACTACATAAAATTAACTGAAAATCACTTATTTATGCTTAAAACTAGTCAAAAAAGTTTATTTTTTATTGAAAATATTTGATTGAAAACCGAAAAGTGAGGTTAAAAATCATGTACGTCTCAAAAACATTCGGTTGGTTAGCAGCGCCAAAATGCTTGAACTATGTTGTGACATTTTGCCTCAACCGGTAAATCAGATTAATAATTTTATTTATTATATGATTAAACAATAGTTTAATAAGTTTTTAAGTATATTTAGGCCATAAATACATCAATAAATTAATAATTATTCATATTTAAAAATATGTAATAAAATGTCGGTAATATAGTTACTAAAAGTTCCAGCTTTTTGGCGCTGTAATCCAGCCGAATGTTTTTGGGACGTACATAATTTTTAACCGCACTTTTGTATTGTCACACTAATATTTTCGATAAAAAATAAACATTTACGCCTAATTTTAAGTATAAATAAATGATTTCCAGTTAATTTATGTGTGTCCTGTAAATTTCAGCTGGATTTATTACGAAATAAAATATAAAATTTTCATCCCTTAATAACTCCTACCCTAATTAATTTCTGAAAACTAACTTAACAAATATGGACGTAGAATTCCACATAAAGTTCAAATTTTCAAAAATCGACACAGAATTCCATTTAGTTCAGGAGTTATTAAAGAAAAACTAATTTTTCTACGTATGACTTTTTTCATCCCTTAATAACTCCTGCCCTAATTAATTTTTGAAAACTAACTTGACAAATATGGACGTAGAATTCCACGTAAAGTTCAAATTTGCAAAAATCGATACAGAATTCTATTTAGTTCAGGAGTTATTAAAGAAAAATTAATTTTTCTACATATGACTTTTTTCATCCCTTAATAACTCCTGCCCTAATTAATTTTTACAAACTAATTTAACTAATATGGATGTAGAATTCCACGTAGAGTTCAAATTTGCAAGAATCGACACAGAATTTCATTTAGTTCAGGAGTTATTAAAGAAAAACTAATTTTTCTACATATGACTTTTTTCATCCCTTAATAACTTCTGCCCTAATTAATTTCTAAAAACTAACTTAACAAATATGGATGTAGAATTCCACGTAGAGTTCAAATTTTGAAGGATCGACGCAGAATTCCAATGAGTTCCGGAGTTATCGGCGCTGGAGTTCAGGCGGGCCCTTGAAGATGTTTCCCAACTCAAGCAGGTCCGGAATTCCCTCGATTTCTGCAGTTGCCACCCCCGGAAGCTGAATGCAGTTCATTGAACCTAAAGAAAAAGTTATTAATTAATAATATTATATCCAACATTTTATCCCGAACACTCCAATTTGGAGCACCATATCCAAATAAATTTTGGCTGATTCTTACATAACTTTTTATTCTCTACAACTTTTGTTATATACATATTTTTTATAAAGTTGATGGTTTAGCCGGAAATGACTTCACACCCAAGAATGAGTAGAGATACAATTTTATCATGTCGATTTTTGAGATCTACGTATTTTTCTTCATACACACCCAAAATAAGAAAATTTTATAATTATAAATAAGGGCATTGTAATTGGCATACCCGAAACTGGGTGGACAAACAAATTCTGGACCAATATTTTTGAAATCTCCGTATTTTATTACGTACATTCCCAAATTTTTGTTACTTAATATTTATAAACACAGGCGCTATGAATTTTTAAACATTTTGAATATGTCCCATTTTAATCGGCTCCTGAAAATCTCAGATTTCGTACTTCATATCTCGAAAACGGTAAGAGATAGCGAAAAAGTGTATAGGACCTTTTCAATTGCAGATCGAATTCTAGGGGCGGTTTACATTTAACTTTTTTTGATACGACATACCAGTTCCGAGTTACGACGGATTTTATGGCTTTTTAAGGGTTTTCAGCCTCCACACCCTTAATTTGGGGTTATATCGAAAAAAGTTTAATGTACGATCTACATAACATAAAATTGTCTACAATTGGTGTCATATAATATTTTTTGTAATGTTGATAGTTTAGCCGGAAATGACGTCACACCCTAAAATGGGTAGAAATTCGGAGTTTGGATATCGATTTTCGGAATCTACGTATTTTTCTGCATATATACCCAAAACTTGGTTCCTCAATTATTAAAAATAAGGAAAGTCCAAATGTTCTGATGCCCAAAACTGGGTCAAATAGGTCAAATATGAAATATATTTTTGGTGTATCATACATAACTTTTTATGCTCTACAACTGTTGTCGTATGAATTTTCTTTCTAGAATTGATAGTTTAGACGGAAATGACGTCACACCTTATATTGGGTAGAGATACAAAGTCGACGTATTTTTTTTCGGAATCTACGTAATTTTCTGCATATGTACTTCAAAATTTTATTATTTAATATTTGTAAATAAAGGCCCTACGATTTTTTAAATTTTGAATTTTTTCATTGGTCGCCCCCTAAGCCCACCCTCTGTAGGTGGAGCTACGGCAGCCAATAAGAAAATAAGTTGTTATTTTTTCATTGGCTGCCGTAGCTCCGCCTCCAGCCAATCACAGAACAGGAAGTAAGGGCGACCAATCAGAAAATTCAAACTTTAAAAAATCGTAGGGCCTTTATTTACAAATATTAAATTACCAAATTTTGGGTACATATACAGAAAATTACGTAGATTTCGAAAAAAAATACGTTGACTTTGTATCTCTACCCAATATAAGGTGTGACGTCATTTCCGGCTAAATTACCAATTCTAGAAGAAAGTTTCATACGACATAATTTGTAAAGCATAAAAAGTTATGTAAGATACAGCAAAAATATATTTCATATTTGACCTATTAGACCTAGTTTTAGGCATGGGAAAATTTGGAAATTTCTTATTTTTAATAATTGAGGAACCAAATTTTGGGTATATATGCAGAAGAACACGTAGATTCCGAAAATCGATATCCAAACTTCGAATTTCCACCCATTTTAGGGTGTGATGTAATTTCCGGCTAAACTATCAACTTTACGAGAAAATGTTATAAGACTAAGTTGTAGAGAATTTTATGTTATGTAGATCGTATATTAAACTTTTTTCGATATAACCCCAAATTAAGGGTGTGGAGGCTGAAAACCCTTAAAGACGCATAAAAACCATCGTAACTCGGAACTGATACGTCGTATCAAAAAAAGTTAAATGTAAACCCCCCCTAGAATTCCATTTGCAATTGAAAAGGTCCTATACACTTTTTCGCTATCTCTTACCGTTTTCGAGATATGAGTTACGAAATCTGAGATTTTCCGGAGCCGATTAAAATGGGACATATTCAAAATGTTTAAAAATTCATAGCGCCTGTGTTTATATATATTAAGTAACGAAAATTTGGGAATGTACGTAATAAAATATGTAGATTTCAAATATCTGGGTGAGGAATTTGTTTGTCCACCCAGTTTCGGGTATGCCAAATACAATGCCCTTATTTATAAATATAAAATTTTCATATTTTTGATATGTATGAAGAAAAATACGTAGATTTCAAAAATCGATACGACAAAATTGTATCTCTACCCATTCTTGGGTATGATCTCATTTCCGGCTTAACCATCAACTTTATGAGAAAAATGTGTAGAACAAAAGTTGTAGAGAATCAAAAGTTATGTAAGAATCAGCCAAAATATATTTGGATATGGTGCTCCAAATTGGAGTTTTCGGGGGTAAATACACGACACTTGAAGGTGTTTTTGTTATTTATTGGTTTATTTACAAAACAAAACTATGTACACATGTAGAAAGGAGTGCGTTGAATCTAAGATTATAATCCCCAAGTCGCTATCTCAATTACTTTTCAAGATATTCAATGATAAATTGCTTAAATCTATTGAAACTTACCGTCACCAACTCGTAGGAATTTCAGGATTTCTGGAAGGATTTAAAAAGGAACAAATGTACAATTTCACAGGAATAATCGTTTATTGAACACAGGATAATACAATAATTAGGATAAAAGATAATACAATTGACACAGGATGTGAAGGACGGAACACGAGTTGTTGGACGGCGTGAAAACAACTTTTCCTACCTTGACAGCTTCAGGGCGCGATGTCTGTCCATCTGTTGGGCTTCAGGGCCCATTTCCACACGTTCTCATCGGCCAATCGTCGTTCAAGTTGCTCCACAAGTTCAACAGGTCCAGAATTAAGTCAAGCGATGTCTGTTTGTCTGTTCGTCCACTTGCAACAGGGTTTCATACAGCTGTCAACCAGTGGCGTATTTACGGGGGGGGATATGGGGGATATATCCCCCCCATGACATCGGAAAAGAGTAAAAATCAAGACATTTTGAATACTGTTTTACGATTTTATTGCAATATCATGCAATATGTTATTATAGAACAGGTCGCCTAAAAACCAAGGCGTTGTTATATTTTTATCTACGATAAACCTTTTGATTATTATACAAAATATTTTTATATATCCCCCCCCAAGGGTCATGTCATATCCCCCCCCCAAGGGTTATGTCTGGATACGCCACTGCTGTCAACAACAATAAAAACACTTGTAATAAACGAAATCACAAATATATTCACGTACCGTCTACAAGATTTTCTCCAGCGATGAAACATCATTTTCTCTTGCTCATAACTTCTCAACGGGTACAAATATCTCCATTTCGAGTGCAGAATCGGATTCCTTGGGCTTTAAAATATAAATCACAACAATTTCACCCCTTAAAACTGTTTGGTATACGATTCGGAAACGATTTCCTCTTGTGGCGTCAATTGATAATTTTCTCAAAATGTTTTTGTTATATTAATCACTTATTAATGCACAAAACTTACTGGAATTTGTGTAAATATAATAAATATTGTTGTTTTGAACTTAAAATAGGCTAAATTTATTAAAAATTATCCACTTGTCAGCTGGAAATTAGGTTAAAATGTATTATCCAACCTGCATAACATTCGGTATGACATCAGCGCCAAAATGCTCGAACTAATTTTATTATAATAGTCTAATTATTAATAATTTATTTATATTTATACTTAAATATTGTTTAAAACAATAAATTAAATGAAATTTTAGCTTAAAAATTATAATTTTATTAAATTTATTATCAATATGACTGTTTAACAATTTTTCCAACAGATGTCCCTAAATGCTAAAGGTTGATTTACATATGAAGATAAAGCTTGATTTTCACCAATTTTACTTTTAAGAAAAATGATTTTTTTTGGCCATTTTTCAGTTTTTTGTAAATATCTGCTGAAATATTAATTTTACAGGAAAAATGCATAGAAGAAAAGTTGTTCAGCATAAAATTCTCTATAAAATGGTATAAGAATGGTCGCTTAAATATAAGTGTAATCCGAGATATTCCGCTGTGAAAATATTGTCAATTGTATAAATATATTAATTAATGTTTTTATAATTATTACAAACCTTTGGAAGTTTAAATCTGGACATAATTCGTTCCTAATCTTCTGCTATATTTGACTTACATATAAAAACATATGAACAAATATATTTTACACCCATATAAAGGTGTTGTATATTATATTTATTTATATCTTACATAAAGTTACATTGCGAAGCAAATTAATATACAGTAAACATATTATAAAAATATATTTAATTTAGGAACAATAAATAAAAATTGCATGTTAAAAATGATAAAAAAATGGGTTTATAGGGTTCGGGACTGGGTTCAGAGGGTTCCAAACAAAATAAAACCCACTTACTTCTTTTTCTTATTCTTCTTCCGGTTTTTCGCCGCAGTTTCGTCTTTCGCTGGCGAAACATCATTTTGACTGTAAAGATTGTTTAAAAAATTTTCCAAGTCCTCTTCGCGATTTTTTTTCCGGGGCCCTGCGGCGTTCTGCCCCAAATTGGGCCCCTGTTGGGCCTGTTTGCCCAAAACGATGCGATATTGGACGTTGTGAGAGTTGGGACGAAGATGTTTCAAATTTTTTCGTTGGCATCCGGCCCAGTCGGTAATATCGTAAACGCTACCGTCCATACAAGCGTAATAATGCCAAAGGAAGCCCCAGAATGTCGCTTCGGCCCAAATGTCACCCTAACAAAAAATATTTTAATATTTACTCGAAAAAATATAATTTTTCTTCTAGATGTTAAATTAGGGCAAATATCTCAAAAATTATTTGAGATACAAGGTTAATTCCTGTAAAAATGAACTCCCTACAGTCGATTTGATATATAAACATATTAACCATGCCAAAAAGTCTTTAATAAATACAAAAAAAACTAAATACAAAACTTGCAAAAATTGGAAAAAAACTTGATGTTATTTATTGGCCTGTAACTCAAAAACTATTAGAGATACAGGTTCAATTCTGTCAAATTTGAATTCTACAGGGTTCAATTGTATATTTAGGGTGTAAAAGTAGTTAAATTTTGGGTTAAAAACTACCCAAATAAAGGTATGAATTTTGTCAAAATATTCAAAAAATTGTGTATTTTTTTGAATATTTTGACGAAATTTAAACCCGGTTTTGGGTACATTTTAACCCGATATTTAACCACTTTGACACCCCAAATATATAATTAAACCCTGTAGAATTCAAATTTGACAGAATTGAATCTGTATCTTTAATAGTTTTTGAGATATCAACCAATATCTAACCACTTTTAAACAAAAATTCGAACCGGGTTTTCGACACTTTTTAACCGTAAATTTAACCACTTTTACATGTTAATATAACAAATCGACCCTCTAAAGTCTATTTTTGAAAGAATTAATACTGTATCTTTAACCATTTTTGAGATATCTGCCAGTTTCTAACCCTACTTTCATGTGAAATTTTGTAGAAAAAACACAAAATTCAAATCCGGTTTTCGACACTTTTTAACCGTAAATTTAACAACTTTTACATGTTAATATAGGAAATCGACCCTCTAAAGTTCTCTTTTGCAATAATAAACACTGTATCTTTAACAGTTTTAGAGATATCTGCCAGTTTCTAACCCTACTTTTATGTGAAATTTTGTACAAAAAACACAAAATTCAAACCCGGTTTTCGACACTTTTTAATCGTAAATTTAACCACTTTTAAATGTTAATATATGAAATCGACCCTCTAAAGTTCATTTTTGTAATAATAAATGCTGTATCTTTAACAGTTTTAGAGATATCTGCTAGTTTCTAACCCTACTTTTATGTGAAATTTTGTAGAAAAAACACCAAATTCAAACCCGGTTTTCGACACTTTTTAACCGTAAATTTAACCACTTTTACATATTAATATAACAAATCGACCCTCTAAAGTTCATTTTTGCAATAATAAATACTGTATCTTTAACCATTTTTGAGATATCTGCCTGTTTCTAACCCTACTTTCATGTGAAATTTTGTAGAAAAAACACAAAATTCAAACCCGGTTTTCGACACTTTTTGACCGTAAATTTAACCACTTTTACATGTTAATATATGAAATCGACCCTCTAAAGTTCATTTCCGCAAGAATTAACGCCGTATCTCTAACAGTTTTCGAGATATCTGCCAGTTTCTAACCCTACTTTTGAAAAATAAAAACTACATATTTTCACTTACTTCTTTGGCCGAATGGTGTATTTTGCATTGGGAACACATTCTAGCTGCGTAACACGGTCTTTCCACGGCCACTCTTCTGTGCCGCTTATTACAATTCGTACATCGAATGGTATTCGCAGCGTACTCCATTTTTTGATGTAACTGCGATAATAAATCATTTAATTCTGACCAGGCTTGTTCAACTTGGTGTGATTCAGCCACTTTGCGATCGTAAGATTGTCGCCTTTCCTGAAAAAGTTGTAAAATCACTGAAAAATGCGCTGAAAATGAGGTTAGAAGTTTCGAAAAAAATGGGGTTAGAAATCGGCCAATATCTCGAAAACGGGTAGAGATATGAGGTTAATTCCTGTAAAAATGAACTTTAGAGGGTCGATTTGATATATAAACATGTTAAAAGTGTCAAAAAGTCTTTAGGGTATACAAAAAAAAATGGCCGCAAAATTTGTATTTTTTCCGGAAAAATGTAAGGCTAAAAACTGTCATTATCTCAAAAACTGTTAGAGATACGGTGTTACTTCCTGCAAAAATGGATTCCCCAAGGTCGATTTTATATAAAAACATCAAAAAAATATTAAATAATAATTTAAAAATAAGGGAAAATAACCTCTAAATTTTGGTTTGTTTGGACCCAGTTTGTGTACTTTTGAGACAAGTATTTAACCACTTTTTAATGGAATTATATGCAATCGACCTTGAGGGATCCATTTTTGCTGGAATTATCGCCGAATCTCTAATAGTTTTTGAGATAATATATGATTTATAACCTCTTTTTTCGAGAAAAAAAAATACAAATTTTGACGCCATTTTTTTGAATTCATTAAAGACTTTTTGCCACTTTTAATACATTTATATACCAAAACAAACATCTAGAGTTCATTTTTGAAAGAATTAACGTTGTATCTTTAACCATTTTTGAGATATTATACGATTTTCAACCCTACATTTTCGGACAAAAAAATACAAATTTTGACGCCATTTTTTTCAATTTATTAAAGACTTTTTGCCACTTTTAATACATTTATATATCAAAATAAACCTCTAGAGTCTATTTTTGAAAGAATTAACGCTGTATCTTTAACCATTTTTGAGATATTATACGATTTTCAACCATACATTTTCGGACAAAAAATACAAATTTTGACGCCTTTTTTTTGAATTCATTAAAGACTTTTTGCCACTTTTAATACACTTATATATCAAAACAAACATCTAGAGTTCATTTTTGAAAGAATTAACGTTGTATCTTTAACCATTTTTGAGATATTATACGATTTTCAACCCTACATTTTCGGACAAAAAAATACAAATTTTGACGCCATTTTTTTCAATTTATTAAAGACTTTTTGCCACTTTTAATACATTTATATATCAAAATAAACCTCTAGAGTCTATTTTTGAAAGAATTAACGCTGTATCTTTAACCATATTTGAGATATTATACGATTTTCAACCCTACATTTTCGGACAAAAAATACAAATTTAGACGCCATTTTTTCGAATTCATTAAAGACTTTTTGCTACTTTTAATACATTTATATATCAAAACAAACCTCTAGAGTTCATTTTTGAAAGAATTAACGCTGTACCTTTAACCATTTTTGAGATATTATACGATTTTCAACCCTACATTTTCGGACAAAAAATACAAATTTAGACGCCTTTTTTTTCAATTCATTAAAGACTTTTTGCCACTTTTAATACACTTATATATCAAAACAAACCTCTAGAGTCTATTTTTGAAAGAATTTACGCTGTACCTTTAACCATTTTTGAGATATTATACGATTTTCAACCATACATTTTCGGACAAAAAATACAAATTTAGACTCCATTTTTTTTAATGCATTAAAGACTTTTTGCCACTTTTAATACATTTATATATCAAAACAAACCTCTAGAGTTTATTTTTGAAAGAATTAAGGCTGTACCTTTAACCATTTTTGAGATATTATACGATTTTCAAACCTACATTTTCAGACAAAAAATACAAATTTTGACGCCATTTTTTTGAATTCATTAAAGACTTTTTGCCACTTTTAATACATTTATATATCAAAACAAACCTCTAGAGTTCATTTTTGAAAGAATTAACGCTGTATCTTTAACCATTTTTGAGATATTATACGATTTTCAACCCTACATTTTCGGACAAAAAAATACAAATTTTGACGCCATTTTTTTGAATTTATTAAAGACTTTTTGCCACATTTAATACATTTATATACCAAAACAAACCTCTAGAGTTCATTTTTGAAAGAATTAACACTGTATCTTTAACCATTTTCGAGATACGATTGCATTTTTGAGGTTATGTACAAACTTACCGGTTCTCCAATAATGTCAAAAGCGTGCACTAAAATTTTAAACGCCTCTTCGGCTCCAGGTTGAGGATTTTTGTCAGGATGTACTAAAAAAGCTTGCCGCTTGTAGTATCGCTTAATATCGTCGTCTGTACAATCGGCACGAACGCCCAAAATGCTGAAAAAATGAACACAAAAATTGATTATAAATGACTATTTAATTGTTGAAAATAGCGTGTTAGTTCGATCAAATTCGTGTTCTACGAGGTTTAAACTATAAATTAACTTATTTTCAAACTTTAAAACCGTTTGGACAAAGCTTTATTTAATTTAAAATGAAAACAAGTTTTGAATTTTTTTGCTTTTTGATCATAACTTTATTTGGTAATAAATTCAGCTGAAATTTACAGAAAATACATAAAATTAACTGGAAATCATTTATTTATACTTAAAATTAGTCGAAAATGTTTATTTTTTATTGAAAATATTAATTTGACATCGGAAAAGTGTGGTTAAAAATCATGTACATCTCAAAACATTCGGCTGATTTACAGCGCCAAAAAACCTGAACTATATTACCGACACTACATTGCATACTTTAAATATCAATAATTAATAATTTATCGACATGTTTATGCCCTAAAAATATATTAAACAATCATTTAATACATTAATAAACAAATTTATTAATCTGTTTTACCGGCAGAGTCAAAATGTCACAACAAAGTTCAACCATTTTGGCGCTGTTACCTGCCGAATGTTTTTGAGACGTACAAGATTTTTAACCTCATTTTTCAAGTGTCAAACAAATATTCTTAATAGAAAATAAGTATTTTTGGCTAGTTTTAAATATAAATAAATGATTTTTAGCTAATTTTATGTGTTTTCTGTAAATTTCAAGCAGATTTATAACCAAATAATGTGGAAAAATTGCCAAAAAATCAAAACTGGTGTTGTGTCAGAAATATTTAAATAAAACTTTGTTCAAACGGCTTTAAGGTTTGAAAATGAGTTAATTTATAGTTTAAACCTCGTAGAACACGATTTTGAAGGAATTAACACTGTATTTTAATTCATTTGGGAGTTATTTGATAAAAAACTAACCTGTACGGATCTTTGCCTTTACAGGCTAAAAGTCTCTTCATCGCTTCTTCCCCTGTTTGTGGCATATTAATATTATGTTCTAAACCGCTATTAAGCCAAGATTTAGGGTCTGAATCTTGCCGATTGTCTGTATTTTTCCATTTATTCCAAAAAGCAAACCGACTATTACCTAAAGTTTTGTCGATATACATCGCGAGTTTTGTAAATATTTTGACTTTTTTCAATAAAGAAATAACATTTTGAGATATTGTTTTAGAATAAATTAATAAATTAGTCCACAATAACGTCCCTCTGTAATGTATAAATAGTTTAAAACGCAAAATATCAACTAAAAAATCATTTTACTTACAAATCTCTGCCCAGATGCGCGCTCATACTAAATATATCAGAAACTAAATTCAAAAACCAAATAAAACACCCGAAAACAATTTTTGACCATCTGCTTATATAATGCTGGACATTACGGCCAAAAATTCCTGAAAAAAAATAATTTTGTCCATTTTTTTGACACAAATGCACAAAACAAAATCTGTCACAATAAACAGTCACTTTGATGGTTATCTCAGAAATGGTTAGAGATACAGGGTTAATTCTTGCAAAAAGCAATTCTGGAGGGTTCATTTTATTATGTAACCCCAAAAAGGATTGAATATTGAGTTGAAAATAGTCGAAAATGGGTTCGGAATTTTGTTGCAATTTTTCGGGAAAATTTACATTTTTTAACCTAGTTTTTGAGGTTATATAATGAAATTAACCCTACAGAATTGTATTTGCAAGAATTAACCCCGTATCTTTAATAGTTTATGAGATAATGAATAATTACTAACCCTACTTTTTAGGCACAAAATTCGAAAAGTTTGTACTCAATTTTTTTGAATTTGCTAAAGCCTTTCTGGCATTTTTATAATGCATATATAACAAATCAACCCTTGGGAGTTCATTTTTGCAAGAATTAACCCGATATCTTTAACCATTTTTGAGATATTGTCCAATTTTTAACCATATTTTTGCCACAGAATTTGTCAAAAATTCAACCAATTTTTTTGAATTTGCTAAAGCCTTTTTGGCATTTTTATAACGTATATATAACAAACCATCCCCTGGGAGTCCAATTTTGCAAGAATTAACCCGCTATCTTTAACCATTTCTGAGATATTATCTAATTTTTAACCCTATTTTTTGCCACAAAATTCGTAAAAAAATTTAACCATTTTTTTGAATTTGCTATAGCCTTTTTGGCATTTTTATAATGTTCATATAACAAATCAACCCCTGGGAGTCCAATTTTGCAAGAATTAACCCGGTATCTTTAACCATTTCAGAGATATTAACTTATTTTTAACCCTATTTTTCGTCACAAAATTTGTAATAAAATTCAACCAATTTTTTTCAATTTGCTAAAGCCTTTTTGGCTTTTTTATAATGTATATATAACAAATAAACCCCCGGGAGTCCATTTTTGCAAAAATTAACCCGTTATCTTTAATCATTTTTGAGATATTGCCTAATTTTTAACCCTATTTTTTGCACAAAATTTGTAAAAAATTAAAAATTTTTTTAAAATTTCCTAAAGCCTTTTTGGCATTTTTATAACGTATATATAACAAATGAACCCTTGGAAGTTCATTTTTGCAAGAATTAACCCAGTATCTTTAACCATTTCAGAGATATTGTCTAATTTTTAACCCTATTTTTTGCCACAAAATTCGTAAAAAATTCAACCATTTTTTTTGAATTTGCTAAAGCCTTTTTGGCTTTTTTATACCGTATATATAACAAATCAACCCTTGGGAGTTCATTTTTGCAAGAATTAATCCCATATCTTTAATAGTTTTTGAGATATTCAATAATTTGTAATCCTACATTTTTTGCACAAAATTCGAAAAATTTGTGCTTAAAATTTTGCTTTCGAAAAACCTTTTGGGCACTTTAAAATGTCAAGGAATTCAAATTTGAAGGAATTTTGATGATAACTTTAATCTTTGACGAGTTTTCGACAAGTTTTGGCAATAAACAAAAAAAATGAACTGCACTTACCAAAAGAATTGTTGATATATTCTTTTTTTCGAATTCTTTGTGCCCTTTTTGCACTGGGGGGAGATTTTTCATTAAATTTATTCTGTCGAGCACTGTTAGACCTTGGTTCTTTGACTGTAAATGATAATTATGCATTTTTACGGCGTCAAAATTGCTGTATCATAAATTACATAACCTATGAAGTAATTCTAACCTTTTTTCGGGTGTTTGTTGACATTTTTCTCTTCATTTTTAATATTTTCGCTGTCAATTTCATTTTCAGTCCACTGACATCCAATATTCGAGTCTTGAAATGATTTTCGAGGTTTTTCAGGTTTAATAGTTTCTTTTTTATTTTTTTTAACTTTAAAGTTATTTTGCGATTCGTTGTTATCACTTTTTATATAATCTTTTTCACAAACATCGTCCAAAGATACCCATTTTCGACTTAAATTGACTTTTTCTTGATTTTTATCAAAATCTTTTTTATCTGATGTGTTTTGTCTTAGTTTTGTGATTGTTTTTGTTTTCTTCAGCTGATTGTGTTTTTTATTGGCGATTGTTTCGATTTTCTCTTGTTTTGGCGGCACGGATTTTGTTAAAACATCTGAATAAGTCGGTCGCATGGGTTTTACTTCAGCGATTTGCTTTTGTTTTTTCACTGTTTTTAATTTGAGGTTAGGGTTTTCTATTTCTTGGCAATTTTGGCCAACATTTTCGAAAAAATTTGATGTGTTTATAGTCCCAAAAGGACTATAAGTCCCATTTGTGTTTGGGGTCCAATTTCCAACTAGATTTTCGATTAAATGGGTCCTATTTTGCATAGGGACATTTTGGTTGATAAAAACGTCATTTTGACTTTGATTGTTGTACAATTCTCTTTGTATATAATTTGTCATAACAAATTGAGGATTTGTTGTTGGGTAAACAACAAAATTATTCGAATTTAGTTTTTCGAAAGTATTATTGGGCATTTCAGGAACAAATATCGGGTTTTGAGGGATGAAATTATAGTTTTGAGGGGCAAAACGATTGTCAAAACTTAAGTTTTCGGGCGTTCGAGGGGCAAAATGTACAAATGGGTTCTGTGGCATTTGATTTTGGGGAAATTCCCCCCAAATATGGCCGTCATTTGGCGTAGGGGGCGGGGTAAAACCTAATTGAATATATTGCCCGTCCGAATTTTGCAAATCGGCTGTCATATGTTCAATAATTTGTTCTACAGTGCCACCAGAAGATTTTTTTTCACTCATTTTTAAGCACACTTAATTTTAGGTTATATTGTTACACTTAATTCAAATAAGGGTTTGAATTTATAGTTTAATTACAGTTTAAATGTATATATTTGTGTTTAAAGATTAAAATAAATGTTTTTCTCACACAAGAAAAGCCATTTTGTATACGACAATTTTTGACAGGTTCACTGCGTTTACATTCGACATTTTACATATGAAATTAGCTGCATTTTATGCAAAAAACTTTAAATTTAATATTAATATGTTAAAAATATATAATATCATTTATATTTTATTAATATTTCAACAATAAACAACAATTATTTTTATGAAAAATATAAAAATAAACGAATCTATACAAACGAATATAGCAATTTATCAAAACCGTTACACCCCAATATAAACGTAACATATTTCAGTTCAAATTTAAACTTTTTAACGGTTAGACCGTCTTACCACTGTTTATAACGTTTATAACAAACAAAAACATTAAAAAATATACGAATTATTAACAAAATGGATCCATTTCATACTCCAAATCGTTTAAATGCTCAAAAAGACATGGTTAATAACAAATATAAACAAAATTCTAGTCCATTTTGTGTTCTTCCTCATCATACGACTCCCCCGTCTCGTTTTTTAAAAATTAAAAACCCATTTAAAGCCGCGTTAGACGAACATTTACATAAACACATCTTCAGGTAAGTTTTTACGACATTTCAAGTATATTCGGCGGATTTTTCACTCTGTCGTGATTCTAGTCCATCAGTTTTTCAAGAAGTGAATACTCCTAAGTCCAGTGATAAGTTTAAGTGGTCAATTGATGATGTCGCAGAATTAAATCCGGCGAATATTGACGTAAATACGATATCCCAGTTTGAGCAATCGAGTTCTGAAGATGATGTTGAAGTTCAGGCGAAAATTGAAAGGTAAAATATTGGAATATGTATTTTGGGGGTTGATTTTGGGTTTTACAAGGTTTTTTTTATAAGAAAACATTTACAAATTAGCGAAAAGTCAATTGAAACATCGCAATTTTAGGTTAGAAAGACATATTGTTTATATTTATTTTTGTGCAAATAAATGCATTTGAAATAGTTTATTCATATATTTAATACATATTTTTGACTTTAAATTAATAATTAACACTAATATTAATAAAATAATAAAGAATTTTTTAGTCAAAATGTGAAATCAACTTTGATTGAATTTATTTTGTTCATAACTGCGCAACAGTTTAAAATATCGTTAAATTAATACGAAATTCGTGTTCTACGGGTTTTAAAATATGAATTAACTCATTTCCAAATCTTAAAACCGTTTGGACAAAGTTTTATTTAAATATTTCTAAAATGACTTCCAAAACATTAAAATTTTTATTTGGACATTAATTCGGCTGAAATTTACAGAAAACACATTAAATTAATTAAAAATCATTTATTTATTCTTAAAATTAGTCATTTTTCAACGAAAATATTTGAATGACAGCTGAAAAGTGTGGTTAAAAATTGTGTACGTCCCAAAAACATCCGGCGGGTTTGCAGCGCCAAAATGAGTGAACTATGTTGTGACATTTTGACTCCGTCGGTAAAACAGTTCAATTAATTTATTTAGTAATGGATTAAATAATTGTTTAATATGTTTTTTGTTATATTTAGGGCATAAATACATCAATAAATTATTGGTTATTAATATTTAAAATTTGTAACAATGTGTCGGTAATATAGTTCAATCATTTTGGCGCTGTAAACCAGCCGAATGTTTTTGAGATGTACACAACTTTTAACCACACTTTTCAGCCGTCAAAATAAATATTTTCATTAAAAAATAAACATTTTTGATTAATTTTAAATATAAATCAATAATTGTCAGTTAATTTTATGTATTTACTATAAATTTCAGTCAAATTTATAACAAAATTTTTACCTTATCTTCCAAAATGTATCCCGGTTTTTTACAATTTCTAAAGCCTTTTTGGGACTATTTAATATATTTATATATAAAATAAACCTTGTAGATTCCATTTTTACAACTTTTAACCACTTATCTTTAATAAAATTAGAGTTACGAACGAATTTCCACACACATATTTTTTTTTGAAGTTACGAGTTTTTTAACAATTTGTATCAACTTTTCTTTGAAAAAAAATAGGTATTTTAGTGAAACTCATGTAGTCGAAAGTCCGATGACCCAAGATGGACCTCAGGCACCACTTTTGGTGGGGAGTTCCCCACTTGCAAAGATCGTAGAAGAAAAAGAATCAAACACAGGTATTTTCGATTTTTTTTACAGTTTTTTCATGTTTTATCGATTTTACAGAAATTTTTTGAGGTTAAAATGTAATATTCTTTTCAGTTTATACCCAAACTGTATTAAGTTTGCCCCCAAAACTTCCAGACGCTTTGGAAAAAAGTCTCTTACCTTTTTTTACCTTTACTGACGACCAAAAACGGCAATCGGTTGATTTGAACTCGTCACTATGTCGCAGATTATTTCATTTTGAATCGGAACCAGAAAAAGATTTCTCTGAGGATTCAATTCATTCAGAAATCTCTGAAATTGGGTCGCCGTTTAACGAGGTATTCAAAAAAACCGAGGTTAAAAACTCGGTATTTTTTCCCAAAAAAATAGGGTTATACATTGGTACATATCTCGAAAACTATTCAAGATATTGTTAAAATTTTTGCAGATTTGAATTCTACAGGGTTGAATTGTATATTTAGGGTGTAAAAGTGGTTAAATTTCCGGCTAAAAAGGTCTTAAACTTTGATGCAAAAAAGGTCAAAAATTTCGAAATTTTTAACCTTTTTTGAACCAGATTTTGAGAACTTTTTAGCCGGAAATTTAACCATTTTTACACCCTAAATATAGAATTCAACCCTGTAGAGCTCAAATCTGTAAAAATTTCAACAATATCTCTAATAATTTTCGAGATATTTACCAATTTTAACCCTACTTTTTTGAAAAATATTTACGATTTAACCCCAAAAAAGTAGAGTTATAAATTGGTAAATATCTCGAAAACTATTAGAGATATTGTTGAAATTTTTGTAGATTTGAATTCTACAGGGTTGAATTGTATATTTAGGGTGTAAAAGTGGTTAAATTTCCGGCTAAAAAGTTCTTAAACTTTGATGCAAAAAAGGTCAAAAATTTCGAATTTTTTAACCTTTTTTGAACCAGATTTTGAGAACTTTTTAGCCGGAAATTTAACCATTTTTACACCCTAAATATACAATTCAACCCTATAGAGTTCAAATCTGTAAAAATTTCAACAATATCTCTAATAGTTTTTGAGATATTTACCAATTTATAACCCTACTTTTTCGGCAAATAATTCCAAGATTTAAACCCGTTTTTTTTCAATTTTTTCAGGTTCGGGAAAGCGATAAACGCAAAAGAACCTTCGACTCATCCCCTGAAATTAATGAAGTCTTGAGCCCCTCAGATTTGAGCCCCATTCCAAGCTCAACACCTCGAAAATTGAGCAATTGTCCAATTTCCCCTATTAGGATCAATTTATCAAATGTTCAATGCCGTAACGGGGCGGAAAGTGATTCATTATCGCCCTTGGGCCTTAAATTAAGATTGAATTTATCAAAATCATCGAGTGGACATATGAGCGTTGATAATTCTTTCAATATGGCGCCCGAAAATGAGTTTCATGTTGGGAATCAGACGAATTTGAGCGGTGGGTTAAAAACGGGTTAATATCTCGAAAATTGTTAGAGATACGGGGTTAATTCTTGCAAAAATGAACTTTAGAGGGTTGATTTGATAAATAAACATTTTTAAAGTGCCAAAAAGTCGTTGAGAAATCCAAAAAAAATGGCGGAAAAAATTGTATTTTTTTGCCGAAAAAATAGGGTTAAATATTGTTCATTATCTCAAAAACTGTTAGAGATACGGCAGTTTTTTGCTAGTTTTATATAAAATCGACCTTGAGGAAATCATTTTTGCCGGAAATACTGCCGTATCTCTAATAGTTTTTGAGATAATGAACAATGTTTAACCCTACTTTTTCGGCAAAAAAATTCTAATTTTGCCGCCATTTTTTTTGGATTTCTCAACGACTTTTTGGCACTTTAAAAATGTTTATATATCAAATCAACCCTCTAAAGTTCATTTTTGCAAGAATTAACCTCATATCTTTAACCATTTTTGAGATATTAACCAATTTCTAACCCAACTTTTTTTTTCCAGATTCGCCTTTATTACAAATGGATTCTTCTTGTAATTGGGACTTGGAAAACAACAGTGTCTCAATTCTGGGGCGAAGCACCCGCCGAACATTATTTGAGACTCGAAATGAGACAAAAAATGAGGAAAAAATGGATATTTCCAACTTACAAACTCCCAAATCAAAAATAATAAATTCCCAGCGCAAAAACCTGTCAAACTCGTTTAAATTTGAGAGTTTGAGTGACGATGAGACTTTCTTCGATTTTGAGAAGGACCGAAAGTTGAGAAAATTCTTCCATGAAGTCTCAAAAATGGAGGAAAACTCCCAGTCTCAGTCTCAAGATGTGGGTTATAGCTCCGAAATGAGCCAAAATAGCCAAGAACATATTTTTGCGTCAACCCCCACAAAATAATATTTTGAGACTATGAAGAGTCTCAAAATATTGAAAAGTCTCAATTTTTGAGAAATTTGTACATTTTTTTTTTTTTAGATTAAATTCGTTGTGAATATCGATTTTCTTTTGTTTCTATGTCATATATCGTTTGTTTTAAGGGATTTCATTTGTTTCAACATTCATTTGTTTATACGCTTATATTTTTTTTTAAATATATTGACTGATTTTGTAATTTTTAAGACTTAAGTGCAATTTATAAATAAATAAAAACACAAGTTTATTTCAATTGTTTTATTGATTAAATAAATATTTCATTTGTTTTTACCTGCTACTTGATTGGATGTTTAAAACGGAAATGGCTTTGGCGATATTTCCAGTCGTATTTATATTGGATTTAATGCCCAAAATAAAGGCTTTTTCCAAAATTCTCGGAGCGTGCTCTGAAAAAATATTTTGAATTGTATCTCGGAAACTGTTAGAGATACAGTTTTAATTCTTGCAAAAATGAATTCTGCACATTCGATTTAATATATAAACATATTAAAAATGCCAGAAAGGCCTTAAGAAATCACAGAAAACGACCCTCAAAATTTTTATTGTTACACTTTTGCACAAAAAAAAAACCCAAAATTCGAACTCGGTTTTTGACAATTTTTAACCCAAAATTTAACCACTTTTACATGCTAATATAACAAATCAACCCTCCAAAGTTCATTTTTGCAAGAATTAACAATGTATCTTTAACCATTTTTGAGATATCTGTCAGATTCTAACCCAACTTTTGTGCGAAATTTGTACAAAAAACACAAAATTCAAATCCGGTTTTCTACACTTTTTAACCGTAAATTTAACCACTTTTACATGTTAATATAACAAATCGACCCTCTAAAGTTCATTTTTGCAAGAATTAACAGTGTATCTATAACTATTTTTGAGATATCTGCCAGTTTCTAACCCTATTTTCGTGCGAAATTTTTCACAAAAAAACAAATTTCTAACCCAGTTTTCTTATATTTTTTAACAGCAACAATCTTAATTCTTGTAAAAATGAACTCCCGAAGGTTTATTTGTTATATTAATATTTTATAAGTGTCAAAAAGTCTTTAAAGATTTTGGAAAAATTGACACCAAAAACATGCATTTTAATTTGCTCATAACTCCTCAACGGTTGAAAATATTTTCAAATTAACACGAAATTCGTGTTCTGCGAGGTTTAAATTATAAATTAACTAATTTTCACCCCTTAAAACTGTCTGAAAAAAGTTTAATTTAAACATTACTAACCTTACATTTTTGGAAATTTTCAAAACATCAACAATAGTTATTTAGCAATAAAAACAATTAAAATTCACAGGAAACACATAAAATATATCAAAAATCACTTATTTACACTCAAAATTAATTAAAAACATTAATTTTTACGTAAAATTGTTAAAAACTACTGTATATTTTACAGCGCCAAAATACTCGAACTATTGTGAACTATATTACCGACACTTTATTACATATTTTGAATATCAATAATTAATACTTTATTGATGTATTTATGCCCTAAATATACCTAAAAACATATTAAACAATTATTTAATTCAATAATTAATAAATTTATCAATCTGTTTTACTGACAGAGTCAAAATGTCACAACATAGTTCGACCATTTTGGCGCTGCAAACCTACCGAATGTTTTTGAGACGTACATGTTTTTTAACCACACTTTTTAGGTGTCAATCAAATATTTTCAATAAAAAATAAACATTTTCGACTAGTTTTAAATGTAAATAAATGATTTTCAGCTAATTTTATGTGTTTCCAGTAAATTTCAGCCCGATTTATCACCAAAAAACATTTTGATGTTTTGAAAGGATTGCGAAAGATTTGTAACGAACAAATATTTAAATAAATCTTTTGTCAAAACGGTTTTAAGATTTGGAAATGAATTAATTTATATTTAAAACCTCGTAGAACACGAATTTCGTACTAATTTCAAGATATTTTAAACAAATGAGGAGTTATGAGCAAAATAAAATGTATGTATTTTCGGCAATTTTTGTCCATAATTTCAGCCATTTTTGTCGGAACCCCTAATGACTTTTTGACACTTTTAAAATATTAATACATCAAATCGACCCTCTAGAGTTCATTTTTATAAGAATTAATACTCTATCTTTAACCATTTTTGAGATATCTGCCAGTATCTTACCCTATTTTTAAGTGAAACTTTGTACAAAAAAACACAAAATTCGAACCCGGTTTTCGACACTTTTTAACCGTAAATTTAATCACTTTTACATGTTAATATAACAAATCAACCCTCTAAAGTTTATTTTTATAAGAAATAACACTCTATCTTTAACCATTTTTGAGATATCTGCCAGTTTCTAACCCTATTTTTGTGCGAAATTTTTCACAAAAAACACAAAATTCGAACCCGGTTTTCGACACTTTTTAACCGTAAATTTAACCACTTTTACATGTTATTATAACAAATCGCCCCTCTAAAGCTCATTTTTACAAGAATTAACACTGTATCTTCAACACTTTTTGAGTTATTAACACTTTTCTTACCTTGTAAACAGACAACATATTCTGGCAGTCTCTCCAAAATCCCGTTAACAATTTCGGGATTATTGTTGTCTAAAGCTTGGAGCACCGCCCCCAAAATAGCATTGGGGGGCCCCAAATCAACCCCCGGGCGATATTTGAGGTGTTTTAACAAAAGTGTATGCCCCATATTTCGAACTTGCGAAGAGGGCGATAAAATTATTTGACATAAAAGAGAGGTTATGTTATCTAATAAATTTTGACGTCTATTTGATAAATGATCAATATCTTGTAGAATTGTGGGCAGTTCTGTAAAAAATAGCTCAGAATTTATTATTTTTTATACAAAAATATTATTAATTATTATTTAAATTGTAACTAACCGTCGTCTTGAAGTCGCGCGAGACTATGCACCAAATTATTCCAATTTGGGGGGCAGGGGTTCAGGACTTGGGGCCCTTGCAACAGCCACTAGTATTTCGCCCCCTTCCGAAGCCTCTACCAAAGGATTTTCGTCTTTTGGTAACGAAATACTCGACATTAAAGTCCGTAACGGTCGTAAATTTGAATAGGTTATGTGCAGATTGCTACAACATCAAAAATTGACTAATAACTCTCTTATTATTAAAGATACAATGTTGATTCTTGTAAAAATGAACTCTACAGGTTCGATTTGATATATAAATATAGTAAAATTGCCAAAAAGTCATTAAGAAATTGAAAAAAACTGACATGAAAAATTGATTTTTCCCGAAAAAAGTTGGGTTAAAAATTACAAATTTTGAGATTTATTTCGGCCATTTTAAAAATATTTTAAAAAGTGTTTTTGGTGGTTTTATATCAAATCGACCTTAAAGAATTCATTTTTGCAGGAATTAATACCGTATCTCTAACAGTTTTCGAGATAATGACCAGTTTCTAACCCTACATTTTTTGACAAAAAATGCAAGTTTGCATCCATTTTTGACTTATTTATTAAAGCCTTTTTGACATATTTAATATGTTTATATATGAAATAAACCCTTGCGAGTTGATTTTTGCAAGAATCAACCCTGTATCTTTAATAGTTTTTGAGATAAAGAACAATTTCTAACCCTACATTTTTTGCCAAAAAATGCAAGTTTTGCGGCCATTTTTTATTTATTTATTAAAGCCTTTTTGGCACTTTTAACATGTTTATATATCAAATGAAACTTTGCGAGTTCATTTTTGCAAGAATCAACCCTGTATCTTTAATAGTTTTCGAGATAATATACTGTTTGTAACCCTACATTTTTGGACAAAAAATGCAAGTTTTGCGGCCATTTTTGACTTATTTATTAAAGCCTTTTTGACATATTTAACAAGTTTATATATGAAACAAACCCTTGTGAGTTGATTTTTGCAAGAATCAACCCTGTATCTTTAATAGTTTTTGAGATAATGAACAGTTTCTAACCCTATATTTTTGAACAAAAAATGCAAGTTTCGCGGCCATTTTTTATATATTTATTAAAGCCTTTTTGTCACTTTTAACATGTTTATATATGTAATAAACCCTTGCGAGTTCATTTTTGCAAGAATCAACCCTGTATCTTTAATAGTTTTTGAGATAATGAATAGTTTTTAACCCTATATTTTTTGACAAAAAAGTGCAAGTTTTGCGGCCATTTTTTACTTATTTATTAAAGCCTTTTTGACACTTTTAACATGTTTATATATGAAATAAACCCTTGCGAGTCGATTTTTGCAACAATTAACCGTGTATCTCTAACAGTTTTCGAGATAATGACCAGTTTCTAACCCTACATTTTTGGACAAAAAATGCAAGTTTTGCGGCCATTTTTGACTTATTTACTAAAGCCTTTTTGGCACTTTTAACATGTATTAATATCAAATAAATCCTTGTGAGTTCATTTTTGCAAGAATCAACCCTGTATCTTTAATAATTTTCGAGATAATGAACGATTTGTAACCCTACATTTTTTGCCAAAAAATGCAAATTTTATAGTCATTTTTTATTTATTTATTAAAGCCCTTTTGACACTTTTAACATGTTTATATATCAAACAAACCCTTGTGAGTCGATTTTTGCAAGAATCAACCCAGTATCTTTAATAGTTTTTGAGATATCAACCGATTTGTAAATCAGGACATAACATGCACTAAAGTCGATTTTAAAGCTGATTTAAACTTACTTTAACAGATGGGCATGTTGCTGCAAATATTTAAAGCTCTGTTAGCATCAAACGATATATAATTCTGCAATAAATTCACAAATTTTCCCTAAAATATGTTGCAATTCTTTCACGTGGCCATGAAACTAAAAAGTCAAAATTAAACCACTTTTAGGTTAAATATCCGTTAAGTCTTACTTTAAATAGTGAAAAATATGCCATTAGAATTCCTTCCAAACTATTTTGATATTCTATATCGAATATTATTGGTTGTAGAAGTTCTACAATACCCAAAAATTTGTACAAACAAATTTAAATGGTTTCTAAATTTGAAAACGCTGAAATCTAAGTGACTTCGGCCTTTTTAGGCTTGCGGAAATCATATTTAACTGCCTCAAGACTAAATTGGGATGGCTTGACGCCATTTTGCGTGCCAAAAGTTCGTATTCATGAGACCTTTTTTGCCAATCTTTATATCTTGGAGTCGAAGCCAACGCCGTAAATAAATTATGAGTTATTTTGTCAATAATCGAAGTGAAAGACTCTAAAATATTTTTTAGGTTATAATAAGTCGAAAATATGTTTGAAAATGTTGTACCTGTAATTTTTGAGTCGATTTTTATGTGTCTGGGGAATTTTTTGAACAACTTTAGGTATTTTCATGTACAGTAAAAGTAAAAATTGTTGAGAGACTTCGACTTTTAAATCGGTTTCGCAAGAATCGATGTGTATAACCTAAAAATTTGAGTTGTAAATATAAAATTTTGAGGAAAAAAGGAAAGTTTGGAATACGGTCCCCTAAAAAAATTTATTTTCATGATTATATATAGTTATAAAATTGTTAAAAACACTAAATATTTCAAGAAAAAATACAAAATTTTGACTATTTTTTTCTTGGAATTCCAAAAGCCCTTTTGGCACTTTAAAAATGTAAATATAACAAATCAAACCCTCTAAAGTTCATTTTTGCAGGAATTAACGCCGTATCTCTAATAGTTTTTTGAGATAATGAACCGGTTGTAACGGTACTTTTTTCGAGAAAAAATACAAAATTTTGACTTTTTTGGAATTCCAAAAGCCCTTTTGGCACCTTCAAAACGTTTTACTATGAAATCGATCCTCTAAAACTCATTTTTGAAGGAATTAACACTGTATCTCTAACCATTTTCGAGATAATCAACAGTTTTTTAAACATACATTTTCCCGAAAAAAAATACAAAATTTTGACTATTTTAATTTTGGAATTCCAAAGGCCTTTTTGGCACTTTAAAAATGTTTTTATACCAAATCAACCCTCTAAAGTTCATTTTTGAAGGAATTAACGCTGTATCTCTAACCATTTTCGAGATAATAAACAATTTGTTACCGTACATTTTTCGGGAAAAAATACAAAATTTTGACTATTTGTTTTTGGAATTCCAAAGGCCTTTTTGGCACTTTAAAAATGTTTTTATATTAAATCAACCCTCTAAAGTTCATTTTTCCAAGAATTAGGCCGTATCTCTAATAGTTTTTGAGATAATGAACCGTTTTTGAACATACATTTTCTAGAAAAAAATACAAAATTTTGTCTATTTTTAATTTGGAATTCCAAAAGCCCTTTTGGCACTTTATAAATATTTTTATATCAAATCAACCCTCCAAAGTTCATTTTTGAAGGAATTAAGGCTGTATCTCTAACCATTTTCGAGATAATCAACAATTTTTAAACATACATTTTCCCGAGAAAAAGTACAAAATTTTGACTATTTTATTTTGGAATTCCAAAAGCCCTTTTGGCACTTTAAATATGTTTATATATCAAATCAACCCTCTAAAGTTCATTTTTGCAAGAATTAACGCCGTATCTCTAACCATTTTCGAGATAATGAACAATTTTTTAAACATACATTTTCTAGAAAAAAATACAAAATTTTGTCTATTTTAATTTAGGAATTCCAAAAGCCCTTTTGGCACTTTATAAATATTTTTATATCAAATCAACCCTCCAAAGTTCATTTTGAAGGAATTAAGGCTGTATCTCTAACTATTTTCGAGATAATCAACAATTTTTAAACATACATTTTCCCGAGAAAAAGTACAAAATTTTGTCTAATTTTTTTGGAATTCCAAAAGCCTTTTTGGCACTTTAAAATTGTTTTTATATCAAACCGACCCTCTAAAGTTCATTTTTCCAAGAATTAAGGCCGTATCATCTAATAGTTTTTGAGATAATGAACAGTTTGTAACCGTACTTTTCTCGGGAAAAAAATACAAAATTTTGTCTATTTTTTTTTCCAAAGGCCTTTTTGGCACTATAAAAATGTTTTTATATTAAATCAACCCTCTAAAGTTCATTTTTGCAATAATTAAGCTTGTATCTCTAACCATTTTCGAGATAATGAATAGTTTTGAAACATACATTTTCCCGAAAAAAAATACAAAATTTTGTCTATTTTTTTCTTGGAATTCCAAAGCCTTTTTGGCACTATAAATATGCTTTTATATCAAATCAACCCCTCTAAAGTTCATTTTTGCAAGAATTAAGCTTGTATCTCTAGCCATTTCCGAGATAATAACCAGTTTCTAACCCTAAATTTTCAACTAAAAACACAAATTCCGCAACAAACTTTTTATTTACTTCTTAAAGCCTTTTGGGCACTTTTAACACATTTACAAATCAAACACAACCTCGGGAGTTCATTTTTACCGGAATTATCACCATATCTCTAACATTTCTTGAGATAATAAACTTTTTTTGGAAATAAATTTTACGGGGCACATATTCCAAATTTGGTTAAATATTGTTATAAAAAACCTCAGAATCATTATTTTCATTGTTATTTTGCATGATTTGCAATAAATGATTAATGATTATATCCAAAAAATTATTATTTTCAAATGATTGCAACAATAACGGCAATCTATCTTCAATTTTTTGGATGGAAATATCAAAATCGCTGATGTTTTGGGCCTCTTGTAAAATATAATCCACTAGAACTAAAATCTAACCACAAAAAATTATTTTTGACAGCTGGAATTATAAAATATTTCATTTTACTTACCTGCGAATTGTTTAACTGTAAAACATTTTCTGACTTGTAGTTTTTTGGCGTGAATTTATCCCGGGCCTTGCCATAATTTTGGGTTGTAAGTTAAGGCCCAAAGAAAGTCTAAAACTAACCCGGGGTTCGAATTTACTCAAAGAATTTCGCGTTAACAACAAAAAAACACAATTGTAAAGTGCTCGCCAAGAAACTCTATGTGTTAAAAGCGTGAGTAAATAGGGCCTAAAAGATGTTTTTTTCGGTTAAATTTGTTTCATTTTTACTGAAAAGAAGCTCCATCTGCAAAAAAAATCCCGAATTTGTAGCTCAAATGTAAGTAAAACTAACCTAACTTTTGACCTAACCTCCAAATCCGGTACGCTGGAAATTATTTCCATTTCTAGTTCTGCTATCCAATCCACCAATAAACCGGTCCGTTTAAAATTATTATTTCGAAAATCAAATATTAATAATTTGCTCAAACTTTCGACCAAAAATTCATTTTGTGAATTTTCTAACGACTTTTCGACTAAAGTTTTTGTTGTTCTTTCTAGAGCAACTAATTCAGTTTGGGCTAAAACTGTAAAAAAAATTGTAATTCGTCAACCGCTCAACGTTTATGAATATATTTTGTTAATTTTTTCAAAAATGTCAGGGAAATTTTTGCTCTAAAATGTGTGGCTATTATCTCGAAAATTGTTAGAGATACGAGGTTAATACAAGGTAAAAATGGATTTCTCAAGGTAGATTTTATATAAAAACAATAAAACAATATTAAATATGTTGTAAAAATGGTGGAAATTAACCTCAAAGTTTTTAACATAAAAATTCAAAATTTTGACTATTTTTTTTTTGGAATTCCAAAAGCCCTTTTGGCACTTTAAATACGTTTTTATATTAAATCGACCCTCTAAGTTCATTTTTCCAAAAATTAACGCCATATCTCTAATAGTTTTCGAGATAATTAACAGTTTTTAAACATATATTTTCCAGAAAAAAATCAAATTTTGTAACTATTTTTTATTTATTTATTAAAGCCTTTTGGGCACTTTTAATATATTCATATAATCAAATCGACCTCATAAAGTTCATTTTTGCAATAATTAAGACGGTATCTCTAATAGTTTTTGAGATAATGAACAGTTTGTAACCCTACTTTTTTACAAAATTTGATTATTTTTTTTTTGAATTCCAAACGCCCTTTTGGCACTTTTAATATGTTTTATATATTAAATCGACCCTCTAAAGTTGATTTTTGCAAAAATTACGTCTGTATCTCTAACCATTTCCGAGATAATAAGCAGTTTTTAACCCTACATTTTCAAGAAAAAATACAAAATTTTGACTAATATTTTTTAGGAATTCCAAAAGCCCTTTTGGGCACTTTTAAATATGGTTTTAAATAAAATCGACCCCTCTAAAGTTGATTTTTGCAAAAATTACGTCTGTATCTCTAACCATTTCCGAGATAATAAGCAGTTTTTAATCCTACATTTTCAAGAAAAAATACAAAATTTTGCAACTATTTTTTATGTATTTATTAAAGCCTTTTTGGCATTTTTAATATGTTTATATATCAAATCAACCCTCTAAAGTTCATTTTTACAAGAATTAAGACGGTATCTCTAATAGTTTTTGAGATAATGAACAGTTTGTAACCCTACTTTTTTCGGGAAAAAATACAAATTTTGATTTTTTTTTTTAATTCCAAACGCCCTTTTGGCACTTTTAATATATTTTTATATAAAATCGACCCTCTAAAGTTGATTTTTGCAGGAATTAACTCTGTATCTCTAACCATTTTCCGAGATAATGTACAATTTTTTAACATACATTTTCCCGAAAAAAATACAAAATTTTGACTATTTTTTTTGGAATTCCAAAAGCCCTTTTTGGCACTTTAAATATGTTTTTATATAAAATCGACCCTCTAAAGTTGATTTTTGCAGGAATTACGTCTGTATCTCTAATCATTTTCGAGATAATGAACAGTTTTTAACCCTACATTTTCAAGAAAAAATACAAAATTTTGACTAATATTTTTTTGGAATTCCAAAAGCCCTTTTGGCACTTTAAATACGTTTTTATATCAAATCAACCCTCTAAGGTTCATTTTTGCAGGAATTACGTCTGTATCTCTAACCACTTCCGAGATAATGAACAGTTTTAACCCTACATTTTCAAGAAAAATACAAAATTTTGACCAATTTTTTTTTGGAATTAGCCCTTTTGGCACTTTAAACATGTTTTTATATAAAATCAACCCTCTAAAATTCATTTTTGCAACAATTAACCTTGTATCTCTAACCATTTCCGAGATAATTAACAATTTTCAACCCTACATTTTCATAAAAAAATACAAATTTTCCAAACAATTTTTTTTGATATATTAAAGCCTTTTTGGCACATTTCCCATATTTACATACCAAATCAACCCTGTAGATTTCATTTTTGAAAGAATCAACACCATATCTTCACCGTTGACAAGTTATTAATAAATACCTTCAAAAACATTTTCTGACGAAATTTTTTTAGTTCGTCCCTCAATTTTTTTCTGTTTTCTCAAAAATTGGGCCAAAATTTCTCCCAACGGACATTTTTTATCGCCTATTAAAGACAATAAAGTTTGGGAAAGGCTGAAAATTTGCTCTTGGTAGATTTTAGCTGTTAAAATTAGTCGAAAAAGACTCGAAGAGAAAAATTCTTCTCGTAATAAACACGAAATAAATTCTGAACTTTGAAGCGATGAAATAAAATATTCCAAAATTGTTTTTCAACAATTTTTTGGGGCAGAAATTATTGTTGATTTCTTTAGAAATATTTCTCAATAAATTGCTAAAATTTCGTTCCAAGTTTTCGTCAAAATTACTCTTTAAAAAAAATTGCGTTTAATAACATGACAACAGAATTTGTTGACATTGATTGTTGTCTTTTTGTTTTTCCACTTCCGGTGGAAATTTTTCCCGAGAAACATCTGAATCAATTATATTTTCATCTGAAATAAAAATAATCGGATTTTTTGTGCCGAATTTAGTGATTTTTTTCCTACCTGGTAATTTTGGTTCCTGAAGTTGTAGGACCTGAACGAAAGTGGGTGCCACCTGTGGCGCCTCTTCTGTGTTGCACTTCTACCAACTGTGCCATGTAGCATTTGTCCAAAACGGCCTCGCCGACCGAATTTTGGTCTATTGTTACGGCTTGGTCTAACATGCTCAATAATTTGCTGAAAAAGTGATTATATCTCAGAAATTATTAGAGATACAGCTTCAATTCTGTCGAATTTGAATTCTACAGGTTTAATTGTATATTTAGGGTGAAAAAATTGTTAAATTTTGGGTTAAAAACTGCTCAAACCATGTGATCGAAAATTGGCTAAAAATTCGAAAAAAATAAGGGTTGTTTATTTGACCGTAACTCGAAAATTATTAAAGATACGGCTTGAAAACTTGCTGATTTGAATTCTACAGGGTTTTTTCTATAAGAAACAAGCTAAAAGTGGGTTAAAAGTTGGATAAATAACCACGAAAATTTGATTAAAAAAATTTTTTTTGAACCAAGTTTTCGAGATATTCTAACAAATTATTTAACCACTTTTAAATGTATTCTTGTAGAAAAAACTCTGTACAATTCAAATTTGCAAGAATTAAAGCCGTATCTTTAATAAATTTTGAGCTACGACAAAAAAATAAATTTTTTTTTAAATTTTTTTTTGGACTTCCTAAAGCCCTTTTGGCACTTTAAAACTGTTTTTATATCAAACCGACTCTATAAAGTTCATTTTTGCAAAAAATTATTGCTGTATCTCTAACAATTTTTGAGATAATTAACAATTTTTAACCTTACAAAAATACAAAATTTTGACTATTTTTTTTTTGAATTCCAAAAGCCTTTTGGCACTTTAAGAATGCTTTTATATCAAATCAACCCTCTAAAGTTCATTTTTGCAAAAATTAATGCTGTATCTCTAACCATTTTTAAGATAATTAACAATTTTTAACCTTACAAAAATATAAAATTTTGACTATTTTTTTTTGGAATTCCAAAAGCCCTTTTGACACTTCAAAAATGTTTTTATATCAAATCAACCCTCTAAAGTTCATTTTTGCTGGAATTAATGATGTATCTCTAACCATTTTCGAGATAATGAACAGTTTTTAAATATACATTTTTCACAAAAAATACAAAATTTTGACTATCTTTTTTTTGGTATTCCAAAAGCCCTTTTGGCACTTTAAAAATGTTTTTATATCAAATCGAACCTCCAAAGTTCACTTTTGCAAAAATTAATACTGTATCTCTAACCATTTTTGAGATAATAAGCAATTTTTAACCTTACATTTTTCACAAAAAAATACAAAATTTTTACCAATTTTTTTTT